>JAJIBD010007160.1:0-35000 GCA_021461705.1 Cryptotis parvus | reverse complement strand
CTTAATGCCAAGATCAAGTGTAAAAATATAAACGAGATTTATATGTTTGATTACAATAATATTTTGACATTTTGTAATATAAATATTGCAAGTTTGCTTCCCTAAATATTTTAATCTATCTTTTTGTCCCTGATTCAAATCTCTTCCGTGTGAAGAAACAACACAACATTGGCTGTAACTGAAGACCTCCCAATATACTTCCTGCTTCAGTTCACTCCCCTAAGGCAGTGAACAGCTGTGGTCTGGCAAAGCAGTCACTTGCAGCCTCAGTGTCTCCAAAGCCATAGTAGAGAGAGGTCTTTGATATGTCTGCGACTACAGCAGAGTGTTTGAAGAGACTAAGAGCTGGGAGAGGTGGGGGTCAAGAAACGGAAGCAAAAACCACCCCCTCTCATATCCCTCTTCAATTTCACCTGTCCCTACTTTAAATGGGTTTGTGCAGTCGAAACCACCAGTTTGGGCTTCACCACAGGTTTAGCCTACAATGTGGACACTTCAAAGACTTCAAAGATAGAGGACACAGCACTGTATCTGTAGTGAAACCCAAAATGTGGGATTTAGTAAAGCTTTCGGAGGGTGGTTCAAGGGCTTGAAGTGATTTCCACTTAAATACACTGTAAGTAACTGAACAAAAAAAGAATCAAAAAATAATAGGCCCGAGGAAGGGAAAAAAAATTTCATTTTTCTCTTTTGTTAATGCTACAGAAATATCAATCCCAAAGGCTTGGTGAGCTATTATAAAGCCTGATCTATGAATCTGGGTCTGACTTTCAACAGCAAAATTTAGGTGACTCTACTTTTATACATAAAAAAGGTCCATTTTTAAATAATCAATAGGTAAAAAGAAAGGAAAATGTGTTTGCCTCTTTAGCCTGTGCAAAAAATTTTGCTAGATAATTCCACCTATATTTTATCTCAACTTCTAACAATTCTATAAAATAGTATGATTTTTTGAGTTCAAGTGAGTAAACTGAGGCAGAATAGCCAAACTCATGTTCCACTACAGCATAGCAGTGAATTTAATCAACTCTCTCAAAGCTAAAAAATGCTTTCCTTCCTACCAAGCTATGTGACTTTCTGATAGATGGATATGAAAATGGCCAAGCCTAAATAAGCCAAAATACCATAATTAACCACAGTTAAAAATACACATTTTAAAATTGATATACAAGCTAAAAATGCTTTTTGAATCTCCTGAAAAATCACTAGGGAGGATATTGTTTGATTTTGGTTTCCTGTGATATGCTTAGTGGTTTCATAAGGCTTTAACTAGTGCCCATCAGTAGTAATGGCGTGTATTACAATGGGGGCTCTGAGGCTGAGTTCATTCTCTGAAGGTTTTCTGGTTTTTAGTGTTTCGGTTCTAAATAATTAGGAAATCTAGACATGGTTACAGTATGAATTTTCTAATTGAAAAATATAGGGTTTTTAAAATGAATTTCTCTATGAACTGCTCTGGCAAAAGAATATTGTTTAATTTTCATTTTGAATTAAAGACTAGGAAACCTGAGTAATATATGAGGCTAATGATAAACTGAGCTGAGCAGTGGATCCTCAGAGAGCCATAGCAATGTATTAAAACAAGAATTATTTTGTACACTGTGCTGTACTCGGCACTGGAGCCTCAGCAGACTGCAAAATCACTTCCTAGATAATGAAATTATAAAAGAATTTTAATTTCATGTTAGAACTTGTATTACAAATTATTAGGAAAAGAAAGAGGGGAGAGCATAATCTTTAGGCAAATTCCTCCTGTGGGTCGTCAAACTGGATGAACTTTGGGTTCAGAAGACTTGGGAAAAGTTTTATCAGAGGCAGCAGGAGTTCTTCCCATTTTTGAAACAACTCTAGAAGCAACATGAATGTATGTGGATGTCAAGGACATTTAAAGGCTGGGATTCAATAACAATGGAAGGGGTTATTTTCAAAGTCATACTAGACAAATATCACACAAGTTTTTATGCCGTAAATGCTTCATTAAAGGGAGAAGTTAGACTAATGTTGCCTTTTTTATTTGGAAAAGGGGACACCGGTGCTCTGTCAGGGCTTACTCCACTCCTGTAAGCGTTCTGGGATCAGTGTCAGGGGATCCAACCAGGGATGGCAGGGTTCTAGGCTGGGAATGGTGGGTTCATGTGCCTTTCTGCCGTTCTATCTCTCAGGCCTAAGGCATTCATTTCCTAGGAATGAATATGCGAACCTAACCAATACTAAGATTAGCTACACAAATCAGTGGGAACTCATTCTAATTGAATTCCACATCTCTGTCTAGGTAATGGCTATTTCATCCCCCACAGAAAGGCATCCCCTTCCTCACAATCAGTTTATTCCTTTGAATAGACTTGAAATTTATTCTATAGACTATATCTTAGTTAAAACACCACATATTAAAAATATCTTCAATTTAATGAGGTCAAGGAAATTCCAACAGGAGCCTAAGGTGAAAAGCACTAACTCTAAGTAGTAATGTTAGAAATTGAATTCTGCTGGTTGGAACTTTGTCTCCCCTGAGAGATTGGGATTCCTTTTCCTCCTAACTGTCAAAACCGTGGTGGAGTAATGTAAGTGTTCTCCTAATGACTTCATCGCATCTGAATGAGGCACCAAGGCTTCCCTAATTGGGAGCTAGGATTTTCCTGGCCATTGGCACAAACAAGTGCAGAGGTGCCTGGCCCCACTCCCAAGCTGAATCTAACCAAGTATGCATGTACCCTTTCATAAGAGGGAAAAATCACATTCAAGAGGTCATTTATATTTTATCAAAATATTCTCAAACACTCACCAAATTAAAATATTAGGGTCCAGAGTGATAGTCCAGTGGGTAGGGAGTTTGCCTTGCAATATGGCCTGCCTGGGCTTGATCCCCAGCACCCCATATCGGCCCCCAAGCACTGCCAAGAGTGACTCCCAAGTGCAGAGCCAGGAGTGATCACTGAGCACTGCAGTATGTGACTGAAAAAAAAAAAAAATATATAGGCCACTAATGAATGTAAGCACTAAATAATATTGTAATATTATGGATATTATATTATATACTGAGTGCTATCATAAAACTTACTAAATGCTAAATGTGACAAGTACTGAAAACAGGCATAAATATATATATATATATATATATATATATATATAAACACATAAACATGCAAGTATATATGCATGTTTTTTTTTCAATCTGGCCCAGGTATGCTGAACCAGAGACTTACAGACAAGTAGCAGCTCTGCCCAGAGCTGCTACTTGCTCTCCCTGTGCCCAGCCGCTCATGAGGCACCCGGGAGGCATGGCGGGTTCTAGCCCTGGCCCGCCACCCCAGCAGAGCCGCACAACAAGCCAGATGACCCCCCAATTCCATCGGGCCGCCATTTTCCACATCCGGACTTCCCTCTCGTCAGAACTCCACCCAGCGATAGCCTATCACAGCCTGTCTCGCTGCCACTTGCGGCCACCTGGTTCATCTATAAATGCTATACTTAGAGGTGACTACAAGGGTATGCCACCTGCAGGGCAAGCCTGGCAAGCTGCCCTGTTTTATTTGATATGCCAAATATCAGTAACAATTATATTAGTTCATTCCCATGACCTAATATAATGGTTTGAGGCTCTTTATGTTCCTGGAGAGAATAGATGCCCTTGGGCTCTACTGGCATGAGACAGGACATATGGAGATATTACTGGTGCCCGCTCTAGCAAATAGATGATCAACGGGAGGATAGTGATAGTGATATATGCATATTCAGGTATATTCATAGCTATGTATAAGAAATTCAGAATCAGTTGAAAACAATTTAAAAAACAACTCATTTGAGGTGCAAAGCATCAAGAAAGCTGAGCAGTTTTTACTGACATACTAGGTTCAACTTCACCTTATGTTTTTCAACTTATTTTTTCATTTATTAGCCTAAAGAGAAGCATTCTATAAAATCATGTTAAGCAATTTCATCTATGAAGTAAATTTACAAGTGTGTCATCTCAGTTTAGATCTGACTCCAAATGGGGAAGATAGTACAATTGGTAAGTTGCTTACCTTGCATGTGGCTAACCCAGGTTCAATCCATGGCATTACCAATGATCCCTGAGCACAGAGTCAGGAGTAGTCTCTGAGCACTGCTGCGTCTGACCTAAAAACCAAAATCATATATACATAAAAATATTAATCTCACTCTAAATAACTTACAAGAATATCCTCAAAGCTAAAAACTGCTCCATACAAGAAAAACATGAACAAGAACTAGAAATTCATGTGCTAGAACAGCACATGATTTCACATAGACAAATGCATTTACCTTAGAAACCAGGTTTAAATGTCAGCAATGTAACCATGTCTTTTAAATCAGCTCTCTTGGGCCAGAGAGATAGTATAGAAGTTAAGGCACTGTCCTTGCATGCAGCTTACTCTGAATCTTCCCACCACACCACCTCAAGCATATAACCACATATAGCCCTGAAGGTCTGTAAAAAGCGCCAGTTTTTCCCAGGTAATCTCCAGCACCACGGGGGTCAGTGGAACTGCAGTCTCACTTGCAGTGAACCATCCTGCTTGGCCAAAGTCTCTGGGAAGAAATTCTCAGTCCTCCTAAGTACTGATTAAGAGGAACTGCCCACAGTTTCTAAAGCAATAATAAATCAATTCTTTAATTCTAAATTCTCATCGGTATTCTGACTACCGTTAATACACTCTCATGTGATTTGCAATCCACTGAAAATTTGTACCAAGAGAGCTCTAAAGGTAAGGCAAAGAATCAGTACGTTCTGCAGGATCTTCAGGCCCTTCCCTTTGCTTTGAAGCTGACAGGGGGCCATGATCCTATTGAAAAGCCTCATCACCCCAAAAGCAGGAAGGGTCATTCCTGTGAAAAAGGAAAAAAATCTAAGCCAGGGGTTAATAGCTGGCCTCTGGAGCCAGAGCAGTTTCAGTCCCCACATGAGAAGGCAGTAGTTGTAAATCTTGCAGCTGGTAGCTGCCAGAGAGTAAGGAAGTTAGTGCTGCATTTTCTTATGCCATTGCTGTCATCGTTGTTTTAATTATATATACATATATGTACACATAACAACAGATTCATCGTACCCAGTTAGGTAGCTACAGGAATAAAACAAACACATACACAGTCGTATAAACTCTTGTTTCAGTTATACTGAATTTTCCTTTCTTTTATTTGGATAATGTCATTTGGTATTCTGTGTTGTAAGATTGAGAGCAAAAAGTTAACTGGAAAGCCATTCATTCACAATTCCATAGCTTTTGATTCCTTTTGTTTGTTTGTTTCTTTGCTTTGCTTTTTGCTTCACACCCGGCGATAAACAGGGGCCACTCCTGGCTCTTCTCTCAGGAATTATTCCTGGCAAAGCTCAGGGAACCATATGAGATGCTGAGGATTGAACCCAGGTTGGCGCGTGCAAGGCAAACGCCCTACCCGCTGTGCTATGGCTCCGGCCCCGGCTTTTAATTCTAAAGTTCAAATTTATTGAGTGCTTTCTCAAAGATTTTCCACATTCAGGAAGAATCTGAAAATAGAACAGTCTGTGTCTTTTCCTCTAAGAGCTGCAAGAAGTTCTCAGGAACTCAGAAAATAATTTCATGGTACCCCAATGGGTATCCCAGGTCCCCAGCTGAAGATTGTCCTGGGACATGGAAAGTTACCATGGGTAAAACCCATCGGGATATTAGGGTGCCCTGTGTGGGCTGCAAACATAAATGTAGCCCTTGAAAATCTTGTTGCATATACATGTCTGGGATTTTTTGTTAACTTAAGTCATAAAGAAAGGTTTCATAATGAATGGAGCTAAAACACCACACCACCTTGATATGATGAGTATTCAATGTTCTACTTCCCTCAGTTTTTGGAAAATTAATGTCACTGCTTATATATTTGTGTATATAAATTTGTACACATGTATTTATACATACATGTGTATAGTATATATTTGTACATCTAGATATATACACACAAATATACAACACTGAGAATGAGAGAGAAATTTATTCTCACTTTGATCATTCTGGTAAATGATGGAATTCTTATTTTACAGAGTGAAGAAAGGACAGTGATAATGGCATATCTGTTCTCCACAATATCCATACAAACCAGAATTAAACTGACCTAAGTTCCAATAAATTTTTCCCTTTCACATTACTGCATTTAAAAATATCATATCTCAGAGGGCTCAGTCAGTCGATTGCCTATTGACTTTCCAACGGGTCCATATAGTGTAATGAGTCTTTATATCTCTATTTTTAAATTGCTTATTGGATTTTTAAGATTAAACAAAGCATGCGAGAAAAATTATAGTGTTGAAAACTGGAAGAGTTGGTCAAATGAGTACATTATTATCCTATCAAAACTATATTTAAACTTTCCACAATGAATATTAAAACACTACAAAGGTTGCTTTTTAAAAAGCCTCTTACAACAAGCAGTTCTTTATAAATTGGCTATCTTTTTTACAATTTTGGTTACTTTAATATGAACTTCTATTCCCATATAAAAGTCTAATGGCCTTCTCTAGATTAAGTAATAAACTCAGTTCTCAACTTGAATGACTTTGTGCTATTATGTAAGTCATAATGAGACTTTCTCAAAAACTTAAAAATAGAAAAAATTCAGAACTTTTCACTATGATACAGTGTAATCAGAATATTATTATGAGAAAAAGCTCATGGCATTTTTCTGTTTAAATACTCTAAAGTTTCCCTTTATTTCTAGGCTAGAGACCAATATTTTAATATGATCTATGTTATAGTAAGGCCTGGTCTTTGCTTATTATATCAGCCTTATCACTATCACTATCTTCCCGTTGATCATCTATCTGCTAGAGCGGGCACCAGTAATATCTCCATATGTCCTGTCTCATGCCAGTAGAGCCCAAGGGCATCTATTCTCTCCAGGAACATAAAGAGCCTCAAACCATTGTATTAGGTCATGGGAATGACGTAATATAAATGTTACTGGTATTTGGCATATCAAATACGACACAAGCAGCTTGCCAGGCTTGCCGTGCGAGTGGCAAACACTTGTAGTAACCTCTAAATAAAGCAATTATTGATGAACCGCGTGGCCGCTAGCGGCCGAGTGAGCCAGGCTGTGATAGTCTGATCTGCTGGGTGGAGTTGTGACTAGAAAGAAGTCCGGATGTGGAAAACTTCGGCCTCCATGGAGTTGGGGGGGGGGGTCATCTGGCTTGTTGTGAGGCTCTGCTGGGCTGGCAGGCCAGGGCTAGAAACTGCCATGCCTTCCGGGCACCTCATGAGCGGCTGGGTACAGGGAAAGCAAGTAGCAGCTCTGCCCCATGTCTGAGAGTCTCTGGTTCAGCATACCTGGGCTGCATTGAAAAAAATCTGATGCAGGGTGGGTGTTGATGATCCGGGCTGTGATAGTCTGGTCTGCTGGGTGGAGTTGTGACTAGAAAGAAGTCTGGATGTGGAAAACGGCGGCCTTCATGGAGTTGTGGGGCGGGATTGTCTGGCTTATTGTGAGGCTCTACTGGGGTGGCAGGCCAGGGCTAGAGCCCGCCATGCCTCCGGGCGCCTCATGAGCGGCTGGGCACAGGGAGAAAGCAACAGCTCTGCCCCATGTCTGAGAGTCTCTGGTTCAGCATACCTGGGCCAGATTGAAAAAAAAACTGCTGCAGGGTGGGTGTCGATGATCTGGGTTGATCAGCCTTATCACATGCCACTATTCCACTTGTTTTCTCTTACCACATGCTTTGCTTCTTTAGTTGGAAAACTCATCTCTTTCTACCTGCTTCCCTTTTCTAGCTATGTTCTTCCCATCCCTTCTCCTACCTTGTATAATCTTGCATTGAGCCCTGCACCCCTGCATAACACTAATTCTTCATATAATCAATTGTGCCATGTTTGACTTCTTCTAGGCAGATAATTTATTTGCTGTTGCACTGAACTCTAACACTGAATACAAGTGACTCCTAATCATATTTACTGAAGGAGAATTATTTGAACATGACATTTGAGCTCAAGTTCCCCTCTCCAAAAGAAGTAAAGCTCCTCCCTTCCACCACCATAAAGAAAATGTGAAGAAAGTTCCTTTCTTGCAGAGAGGTAAAAAATATCCTCCCTCAACATAATTATTCTTGGGTGAATAGGGACTTACTCCTCTTTTACCTATAAATATCAATACTGCATTTGTTTGGGGAAGTTGTTTTGTTTGTTGGCTCTTCATCCAAATAGCTTAAATGAAAAAGCAACAACAATTTACAAATAATGTATCTGGTAAGAGACTAGTATGCAGAATAGAGGGAGAACGTTTGCAACACAATTAAGAAACAAATATCAAGCTTTAAAATGGGAAAAGGAATTGAAGAGATAGTTTTCCAAAGCTTATTTGCAAATGGCCAAGAAACAAGCATAAGAAGAGAAGTGCAACCTCTTTACTCATTAGCAACATGTAAATCAAAAACACAAGATACCACTTCTCATGCTACTAGGATAGCTATAATCAAAAGACAGCCAATAACAAGTATTGCTAAGAATGCAGAAAAAATGGGACTCTCATACACTGCTGGTGGAATATGAAATGATGCAGCTGTTTTGAAAGCTAAATAATTAAATATAGATTTAATATTAGTATTTAATATTAATATTAAATATAGATTTAATATTATAATATCTATTATATCTTACACCACTCTCAAATTTGCATGTTGAAATAATAATCTGCAATATTCTAGAATGTAACTATAGTAAGAGATGTCGGGGAAGTCGTCCGGGTCCCCGACAATGTCAGGACAGAAGTTCTCTTCTACCTCCAATGACGCCGGGGAACAGATGAAAACTCACGAGTCTGGCACAGTTCCAAAAAAGGCTTTTAATAGTACAAAAGCTCTTCCACAGCAATCGAATGTAACGAAAGAACTCTAGCTCTGGTCCAAACTTAGACCATACAAAGAGCCTAAATCTCCCACCAAAGAGAGAGAATCTCACCCGAGGAGGAGTCCTACCCAAAAGAAGGAGCAAAAGGCCAGACAGCAAAAAGCCAAAAGTCAAAAGCCAAGGAGCAAAAAGCCAAGGAGCCAAAAGCCGATTCCCTTATATACACCAAAGTAATCCAACTGGGAGGGTCATGTCAACAAAGAACTCTAAACAGAGTGTAGAAGGCGGTGCCACACCCTATTGCAGGTATAAACAAAGATTACACCAAGGACTAATCCGGAGATTATCTCTTATGTAAAACACTGGAGAGAGAGAGAGAGAGAGAGAGAGAGAGAGAGAGAGAGAGCTGATATAAAGTAATACATCTTAATTTCATGAGCTTCATGTAATCTAGATGGTACCCTCAGGGTGACTCTGAGTATCTTGTTCTCCTTATACTGAAAGGGTCACATTCGTCTGCTTGAGAGCAAACTAGTATGATCCTTCCTATAGCCTTCCTATAGTCTCAACATAGACAGGGTGGTAGTCTCCTGGGAAATTCTAACTGTCCCACGCTGGGTGCAGTGGGTATAAAGAGGCGCTGTGCCCAATCTAGAAAACATAGAAGTCTTAGTAGATATATAAGTCAGAAGTTATTCAGTCAAGGTAACTTCTGTAACTGCCCCACCCTCTAGCAGTGTTTACATAGAAGAGAGGTCTCATTAGAATGAACCTTGGCCTAAATAGATTAAGCTGTGAGTGGGCAAAACACCAAAGCTCTCAGATTAGCTAAATCTGTCATCCAACAAAGAGATATGGCCTTTACAGAGGCAAGTAAAGCAAAATTATGAATGAGCCCTAATTTAATATGCCTAGTGTACTTAGACTAAAAGGGCTTTGGGGTAGAGCAGAGACACCCTGATATATAAATACACAAAGAGACTACAGGAGAAAATTCAATGAGGTAGCCATCTGCAAACCAGGGAAAGATTCCTCTGAAAACGTCAAAACTGCTGATACTTCAATTATATATTTCTAGCCACCAGTACTATAAGAAAATTAATTTTAAAAAAATTAACAGAGCCAAAGAGAAAGTAGAGGGATTAAGGTGCTTGACTACCATGCAGTCAACCCAGGTTCAATGTCAGGCACCACCTATGGCTCGCATGAGCACCACCAGAAATGATAGGTGAGCAAAGAGTCAAGAGTAAACACTGAGCATTGTTTACTCAATAATTTTAGGGGGGATATGGCTATTATTTGGGCCACACCAAAAACAATAGCCCAAACAATAGCCACATCCCCCCTAAAATAATCAAGACAAACACACACACACACACACACACACACACACATACAAAACAAGTATTAAAATTTAAAGATATTCTTCCATCTCCTGCATCTTTTCTTAATTAAAATTTTCCTTAAAACTAAAAGGTAAATAGCTTCACACTAAACGCACACATACACACACACACACACACAAAAAATTTTGATAAAAAACTGTCCTCTGCTTCCTTTAAAGTCTTCTTCTAAAGGTAATCAAATTATATTTATAGGAATTTTAGAATCAAGAAGTCTACATTTATTAAAATAATGGCACAGAACTTTAATTATATAAATTAGATTATAATCAGTTTTCTGCCACTTGTATATAGCTTCTGATAAAATTCTCTTACCAAGTCTACTGTTTGTTATGATCTGCCATTTCTGAAATAATTTAAACTGTAAATAATATCTGAAATGCATTTTAAATATATCCGTCTTTTGGTGTTCTCTATGCCATTTTGAGAACAATACTAAACTATTATTGCCTTTTTCTTTTCATAGCTTTCTTTGGCACTGTTCAGTTCAAATTGTACTTGTAAAAGCCAAAATAAACAAATGTTTAGGTCACATTTCTTCTAGTCTTTTAAGTTGCTCTGTTGTAGCTATACAATGAAACTAAGAGACCAGGTCTGAGTAGCTGTGAGGATTTCTATTCATTTGTACCCAGTTCTACATTATATTTATCTCTTGCTATCACCCAAATACAGGCTTATTTATACAAAAATATAAAATAAACATGTGTCTTTGTACTATCCATATGAGTTTATTCTTCTCACAATGTAAATTTCACTCCAAGTTCCCTTTGTTTTTGCCTCAGTTTTTTTTTGTTGCTGTTGTATTCTTTATTTTTTTGTTCCTTTGTATTCTTTAGTTGTGTTTCTTCTATTGCTTAGTGAATGGGGAGAAAACATGCAAGAATTCTATTTGTAAATGTTGGGTCTCTCTTCCCTAGGGAATCTATCTCTGTCCCAGCTTTCTTAGAATAAGAGAAATAGAGGTCCATGAACTGTTTTTATACCGTTTGAAAGGGTTTCTTCCTCAGGTATAAATTAAAGGATTCTAAGAGTCCTTAATTTCAATCCCTTATGTGTTTGAAGTGTAACATTTCAAATTTATAATTTTTGTCTCATAAGTCTCAAAAATGAGTTATATTTCAATGTATAAGAATATAAGTCAAAGAAAAATAACAACAGGCTAAAAAAATGGCAAAGACTTATATGTTCTGATTGAGAGTCACTATAAGGTTGGTAATATGACACATCTATCACAAGAAGCAAAAATGACTACCAGTTGCTTTATTTTGTAAATGAAATACTTCATTTAAATACCATGGTTTAAAAAGTTGTTCATAATATAGTTGATACAGGCTTTCAATGTTTGGACGCCAATCCCACCACCGGAATGAACTTTTCTCCACCACTGTCCGCATTTACCAGACCACCCCTCAAAGCCTGACCCTTTTTCAGGCACACAATAATTTATTTTATAATGACTTTGGCAACTAAATGATGAATACAGTTATCAAAAATATTTCAGTAAAACAGAAAACGTGAAAATTATTATATCTTCACCACTACCAGATACATAAATCGGAATCACCATGCTGGAGGGGACGCTGTACACACCCAATTGTCATGGCCCCACTAGCTCTGTCTGCTACAGTGAATGAACCTTGGAAATCACATACAAAATATTGAATAAAGTGATTTTCCCTATTTTCCATTACTAATGTGAGTGAAGGATTATGTCACCCTGAGGAAAAAGGCAAAGTACACTTTTAAAGTGAGATATAACTAAGTTAAAAAGATATGAATAGGGGTGGGGGAGCTCCCAAAGCAGTGTTCAGGGAACCCAGCACACATTCTGAGCCAAACAGAATCATTTGACCAGACTGACAGTTCAATGTGTATCTGGGGCCTGGCAGTGCTGGGGGGCCAGCAGAGGATCCCCAGGGGTGATTGGAGGATTCAATTCCAGGAAATGAAAGATTCCACTCTTTCACTTTCTTCTTGCTTACTTCAAAACACATCACACACACACACACACACACACACACACACACACAAGAATCAAGAAATGTATTTCCTTCTGTGCTTTGAAATCAAAAGAACTCACTTTGAAGAAGAGAGAGGTCACTAGCCACCATATTGGTGAAATTCTGTAGATGTCATTGTGAGAAAAAACCAAAGCAACACAATCTGACTTTTCAACCAATGATGGTCATTGTATTCCTCAGAAGTCTGCTGCTGGATAAAACTTTATTAATTTGTATAATTTTGGCATTTGACATTTCAACAAACAAGTCTCACAGGTATTTCTGAAGAGAGTATTTCCAAGAAAAGTCAGAAGCATAATAAAGGAGATGAATGAGAAACATAAGTCAGAATTGGGAGCTGGCCTGCGAATAATAAGTGAGTAGATCAATAATTTGCCTAACATAAAAAGTAAGATGAAAAAAGGATCTCAGGACTTGTGATGTCAAAGAATGATTAAGCTAATTAAGATAAGTCAATATATCCAAAGGCAAACATGTCGCTGAGTCGATATACTTAGGGGCTAGCATGGAGAGTTATGTTGCTCCTTGTGTTACTGCCATGCTCAGTTAGGTTTGTTTCATGGGTAGGTTTCTTTGGTAATATTTATTACAATCTGGGGAAGTGAAAAGCCTGACAAGACCTCTAGTGCACCGGGGTCAGACCTCTCTAAAGAGCAGCACAACATCACCATCTAGTGTCCAAAACCTAAGAGTTAAGTCAGATGTGAGTGACCTATAAATTTAGCCAGACGCTTCAGGAAGAAATCATTATTTAATAGACAAGGAATGTGAAATGTGAAGAGGCTGAGCAAAGACTTTGCTTGCACTCATCGAGCAATGAGAAAACAGTATCTTTGACAACACCCAATCCTGGTGATTCAAACACAATTCCTTGACAAGTGAAGTTAACAGTCACTTACTATTCATTTGTTTGCAATCTTTATCCTGGAATCTATTAGAGCAAACAGAAAAGAGAAGGGAAGATCGTTTTGTATCAGTTTTCACCCCTAAAACAACAAATTTATCCTCAAGTTGGGATATTATTTAAAAGACAGCTGGAATGTTATCATAAGTGGACAATCAGTTCAGAGAAGCTTAAGTAAATTAAGCCCTAATTAAATAAGCATCCCACCAGTCTTGGATCAGAGTAAAACAGTATAAGCACTGGGTAAAAGCAAGTTTATTTCCCCAAAGAATTTTAGTATAATAGAACACAAGATTCATTATATCTACACCAAAGGAAATGAGTACCTTCCCTATACTTAATGTTTTGCTTACAAATACAAATTTACAGTGGTGAGGAGTACTTTTTAATCTTCACCAGCAGTTCTATTTCGTCTAAACCTTCCAAAGATAAATCATCATGATATTTAAAACCGTGGTGATTCTTCTAGTTGTTTATATTATCCTGTTTTTTGTCTCTGAAAACCACATTTGTTCCTCACTAGTGTGGTTTACACACAATGCACCTTTACCATTGATTTACCATCTTGAATAGTATCTTGAATTTTCTTATCAACCATGGGAGTCAGTGGCTGAGTCTGAGAAAATCTGGAAACACTTGAACAGGGTGCTCTTTTTCTGGCTTATTCATAGATAGTGTCAAATAGATTAACAGTAAATCTCTGCCCCAGCTTGTACCAAAGGCCTTCCACTTCCTGCTGGCTGCTCCTGGCTTATCAACACCCAGGGTTAAGAACAAATGATGGAAACAGCTCACTGTGCTAGTAATGCTTTTGGCACTTGCTCTACTTTTGATTCTCCATGGCTTCTCTGTCCACTTTTGACTAAACCCCTGCCATCAGAGCTCAAGCTTAGCTGGAGTCCTAGCAGGGTCTTCTCTGCCCTTTCTGCCCCACTTCCACGCTTGCCTGAGGGTTACAAGGTTTTAATCAAAGGCTTAAAGCCAGGATTTCAAGAAGAGGTAGAGAGTTTATCAGAATCACCTAGGGAGATTTTCCTAATTATAGCCCCCCCACACACCTCATCTTTTCCTTACAGAGCTTCATACCCCTCAGGTATGTTGGGAAGGGAAAAGAGAAGTTGAAACCCATTGGCTTCCAGCAATGAGAGTGGTGAGGTTAATCTTCTTTTGATTCCGATGGAAAATACTTCAAAAGAGGGAAATGAAACCTTGTCTCCTAAGGATGAAACTATAATAAAACCTTAATTAATTTGGACCCTATTAATTCAAAATGTGTGATAATTAGAAAAATGGTTAGGTTAAAGTTTACCTTTCCTCTAGCTGGGGGAAACGTGGCTAAGATTACTTTCCTATACCAAGGAAAAAATGAATTTTTAAGTAAATTCATATTCCCAAAAAAGAAAAACATTTACCTGATTGAACAAGTAGTTTTGAAACAATTTAGGTACATTTAACTGATAAATAAGTGCTGTTGTAATTATAAACCATCTCTTTCTGGCCATTAGAACAGACTCCCCCAGGAACTTTCCTAGGCAGCTCTCAAAGAATAAAAATTATCTGTTGGAGGTAATGAAATTAAATTTCTTTTCAAACTTTACACAAGTCTGACTGATCTTGTCTTTAGTGTAGCCCAATTTCTATGCTTTTTGTCAAACGCTGCCTACTGATCAGCTCAGAACAACTCTGGCACCTCTTACTGTGTGTGTGCTTCAATAAGCACAGTAATCAAATTGCATCTAGGTACGTTCGAGTCCTTATTTTAGCAAAGAGCAAATATCACTTAAGAAAAAAATAGAATATAATGGTGGTAGAGGCAGGGCTTTGCAATTATACATAAAAGTAGTTCAACATCAATGTCAGTTTAAAAATAGACATCAATACTTTCTTGATTTGTTTTAGTTCTGCAGGTTCTAAAAAGGTATGATTTGAGGAAAAGATAAGGAAAGGGAGGAGAGAAGATCTCTCCTCACTCTGAGATTCCACATTCTTTCTGGAATGTTTGTTAATTTACCTTAAAAAAGTATTTCTGCTTCATTATTTGTATTTTCCTGTAAACCTTTTCTGCAACGAAAAACAATGACCTAATCTCTAAATGGAAAACAAAATGGACTTCTGTTTCTGCAAAGGGCACAGGCTTACTTCAACCCAATAACTGTGGGACTCTGATAATATGGCCGCAGGGACTTGCTCCCAGGTCATGCAGATCAAGTGGTTCTCAGGCACAGATTGACAGTAACATAAGTGAGACTGGTAAAATATTGGTGGCACCATGCAGAAACTTCTGTGGACTTTACCAGTCCTGACCTCTTTGAACATGTATCACAACAAAGTTCAGTAGGCTTATCAAATGAAGGACATATTAGAGTCTTTAGGGACCAGCTAGTACAATCATAGGGTATTTGCCTTGCAAATGTCTGACCTGAGGATGATCCCAGCACCACAAATGGTCCCTGAAGTCACCGGGACTGAACGCTTAGTGCAGAGTCAGGATAAGCCTTAAGTATCATTGGGCGTGGCCCCAAAATAAGACAAAACAAAACAAAAATGCAAAAAGAGTCTTTCTTTATCAAATGATCAAAATCAGTTTGTAAGAGACTGGTGCAATATTTCGTAAAGTTACTTTGAATAAAACTCCTTTCTCACTGAGAAATCTGGAAAAAATTATCCCCAGTGCTCCATGAACAATTCTTAGGGAAACTAGTTGTGTAGCAATTAATGAACATCCTCAGAATCCCAATAGTTAACTAAAGATTTTCTGTGCCTAATTATTTCAAGTCAGCAAACAGAAATAATAACAAAAGTTATACCCCATATTATTATATTCATTCACCCTACTCCATTTGAGTTTCTTACAATTGCTGGCTGTACCCTGGGGCTCTATGAGCTGAAATTCCTGTGGTTTGATTTAAAATATTTTAATTAAGTGAAGCTTTTGCCCCAAGGCTTTCTAAGCAATTTCAAAACCTCAGAAACAAACAAATAAACGGTCCACCAATGGCGTTACCATTGACAAACCACAACCATTTCCAGACCCTCATTTCTTGCTTTGTTTTACTATGTATAGGAGTATTTTATTTCAAATGACAACAATCAATCAGAGTTAGGCAAAGTAGTACCAAAGTCATAAGCCCTGGGCATGATGAGAAATACAGAGAGCACCACAAAAAGATTTTTCAGGTACTGGCAAAGTCATCTAATAGAGGAACTGCTGTACCTGGACCTAACTTAGGACTAGGACCATCCAAGGTTTTCTCTCCTGAGAGCTAGTTCTGATTTGCCCTCAAGTACCATGATTTCATTTTAGAAGTACACTTGTGGATTTCGTAGAAATCTTTGATGGAACTCAAAAGAATTAAAGAGTTATTACAGTAAAAATTTTTTTTTTCTAAGTTTAGAAGGACCTGCAACTTCAGCATCATGAAAAACTTAGAAATGCAAATTGTCACCCTCAGCCAGATTTCCTGATGGGAAAATTCCAGGGGTAGAGCCCAAAAATCTGTTTTAACAAGCTCTCTGTGAGGTGATTCTGATGTTCACTGATGATTGAGAACCACTGAGAACATAAGCTTTGGAGTTAGACCTAAATTTGAAATTATTTGATCTCCCAAAGAATTAACTCCCTTATCTATAAAATGATATTTTAAAATAATATCACTTCAAATGACTACTTTGAAGACAGGAAAAATGGGGGAAATGTATGTAAAACACATTTTAGAGTGCTCAGCAATATTCAGTTTGGAGACAGACCAATGTAGGATTTTATCAAACTAATCATTTAAGATGACCCTCCACTCCATGAGGGCCTCCATGTTCCACATCCGGACTTCCCCGGTCAGCACTCCACCCAGCAGACCAGGCTATCACAGCCCGGCTCATCAAGATGCACCCTGCAGCAGTCTTTTTTAATCCAGCCCAGAGCCTCACAACAAGCCAGATGACCCCGACTCCATGAGGGCCTCCATTTTCCACATCCGACTTCCCTCTCGTCAGAACTCCACCCTGCAGACCAGCCTATCACAGCCCTGCTCGCTAGGCCCTACACAGCCGCATGGTTCATCAATAAATGCTGGATTTTGAGATGACTACAAGAGTATGCTACCCGCATGGCAGAGCCTGGCAAGCAACCCATGTCTTATTTGATATGCCAAATACCAGTAACAATTATAGACCTCATTCCCATGACCTGATGTAATGGATTGAGGCTCTTTATGTTCCTGGAGCAAGCAGGTGCCCTTGGGCTCTACTTGCATGAGACAGGTCATATCGAGATATTGCTGGTGCCTTCTTGAGCAAATCGATGATGAACAGGAAGACAGTGATACAGTGATACAGTGAACCATTTAAGAGAGAAAGGAAGCCATGACATTAGGGGAAACAGGCCTTCTGTCCTTCCCTACCAAGTTTTTTCTTAGCTGACTAGCTCAGGATGTTCTGCTATACTATGAACTCCTTTCAGATAGATCCACAAATTTGGCTCAATGAATGAAACTGATCTTTGTTCCCTTTACATACTTGTTCATTCACTTTTATACTTTTATACACACATTAATACAATGGCTCAATGGGTCATTTTGCTGAGTATGTTGTATGGTTTGGAAGGAAAACAAGTATAAATTGGGTCTCGAGGAAGAAAGAGGGAAACCCTTTGCCCAAGAAAGGTCTACTAACATACCAAAAATAAATTGGCCTCTGGAGTACACAGAAATTCTATAAGGAGAATAAACAGTGATTGGGCCTGAGGTAACAGGGCTGTGACCTTTTTGTGGGTTGTTTCAGTGAGTCTTTGTTAGACCTCACAGAGACAGGTCCCACGCCAGCTTCCCATTTTACAGAAGCAGAAGCAGATGACCATGGTGATTAAGTACTGGCCCTAGGGTCAGACAGCCAGGGTCCAGATCTCCCTTGCCTCTGATAGCAGGCCCTACTAAACCTAAGTCCCTAGGGTGCTATTAGGACAGTATACTATAACAGCTCCATTGTCACAGTGATTGTGTTGAAATTATTGCTGAATTGCTTGCTTTTGTTTTGAGCTTTCCAATTCCTTCAAATACACCACCAAAATTTCTAATATCCCAATGTGTGTCAAGAACACAGCAAGCATGATAAGCACTGAGCTAGGTTTTAATGAGAGATTTCTACTCAGGTATTCTGCCCTTGTGCCTTGCCTTTGAGAAACCACATTGCAAAAGCTTTGGCCTGCTTTGATCCTGTCTCCCATAAAATGAGTTTCTTTAGAGCAGGTTTTAAAACTCCTATTTGTATTCTACCTTGAATGCCTACAGTGACCCAGAGTTTCTTTCTCCCTCTTCCCTTTGGAATTCTCCCTCTAGCTTCTGTTTCCTATTTCCCCTGCCTGAATACTTAATTAGCCTTATCTCCCTCTCATCACCTCTGGCAGGGCTGGTAGCCAGTCCCTAGGAAGAACCTCAATTGTACCAGAGCCCAGAGTGCTTTCCTTCCATTCCTGGAATAATCTGGAAGCCTTGGGCCTGTTTGCTCACCAGGAATCAATTGAACCCATATAGTTTAGCACTTTCGCAGCTTTTCGACCTCCCGCCTGCTTTTCCAATATCATCTTATCAGTTCCCTTCTGATCCAATCCATTACATGAAACTGAAGTATACTTCATTTATTAGCTGCTCCTTTAAAATTCTGTTAAGACTTGGGGAACGGAAAAAGGCAGAATGATAAACGCTCAAAAATGGAAATTTTGGTCATTTTGGAAAAGGGGTGTTGAATCTGGGTACTTGAGTGGTTTCATTATATACTTCAAAGTAAAATTAACACGATTTCTGGGTTTTATTCATTCCTTTTGAAATACCTATCCATGCTGGCAGCATCCCATCTTTTAGTAAATTCCCATTTAAGACTGATTGATCCTCTTATCTCTCACTGAGACTTCTTGGCCTTTGAAGAGTATTTCCTGTGTCATTAAGATTTTCATTTCCAGTTCTTGAAATAGACAACAAACACTACTCTTCTAGTTCTGGGGGACAGTTGGGCCCTCGTCATTAACAAACACTTCAGGCTTCTGAGCTGACATTTTATTCAAGAGGATATCAGAGGCGCCAATTATGCTGCATCTCTTTTGCTTTAAACTGTTGGCCTTAGTAGAATGGTTCTTGCTGTACTCAAAATTTAGCATTTGGGTTGGGTTGTCTCGGACCAAAGCAATCCATAAGGAACAGAGTCAAGTTGGGCTACTCCATGGCACTGCTGCTTTAACATCCATTTTCGATCACCAATTAGGGGATGCTAAAAAGACTAACCACTTCCTGTCAATGTGTGCCACCTACAGTAGTCCACAGAATCACAAAGAAACATGAGCTTCTCTTAAAACTTCTTCAATAGGCCTGTGATCAATTGTCTCCCCTCACCTAGTAGACATGCCCTTTGATTCCCCTAAATTAGATCTCCATGAGTTAGCCAAGGCCTACTCAATTGGGATCTGAATTGATCAATTCAGCCCTAAACTAAGAATACTAAAGCATTTCACCCAAGGACTCTGATAAAGGCACGTGTCCAAGACCTATGTGTCTGTACTTCCCCTAAGGGGCCTGGAAACATGCCAAATACTTCCTCCAGGACAAGTGGGTAATAAAATTCTCCTTTTTATTTTATCTTCTAGTCTTTTCTTGAATCACAGCTTCATGTAACAAATTGTAATTTGATAAATTTTAATAAACCGTATTATAATTAGCACAGCCAATGCCTTGGGAATACCACCATATCTTTATGAAAAATATCTAGACATCAGAATAAGCAAGGAGAGAAACACAGACTAGACAAACACTGCTTTTAAAAATTATCTTGTGTCTTTAACTTACTTACAGACAAGAGGAAATCATAAACTCTGAAATATTTTTCTGTTATACAAAATTATTTTCTTAAAAAAATAAACAGCACATATTTTGTTAATTCTTTGAATTTTCTCTGAAGCAACACATGAGGGTACTTTTGTTTTAAGAGATTATTTGTCAAAAATTTGAAATTCACTTTGCATATCATCACATGGGATTTATAGAATGTTAAATTCCTCCAATTTTTTGACCCCGAAGACATGTAAAATTTTTTATGCCATAGTTTATGTCATAAACTATGTACTGAAAAGCATTTTTAATGCTTCTGAAAAATTAATCACAAAAATCTTAGTTCCTTGGGCAAAGCATTAGCTGAAGACCCCAAAGATTTAGTGACTAGTGATTAGGTCCCAGCTGCATTTCAGTGCCCTCCTGCATAACCTCTCCCATATGTCTTAAGAAAATTCTCCAGCATCTTAATGCTAATTTCATGTCACCATTCAAAAGATTACTAAGTTCAGATTTTCTTCATCATCTCTAAACACAAAAGTATTTCCAATTTAAGCTGGAGCTAGAAAGAGAGAGACAAAGCTCTTCCTCTGTCCACAGCTGAGCTAATCAAGGTTTTAATCATCTCTGGCAACTTCCTGAACAAAACCAGCCAGGACTTTCATTTCTTTATCTGCCATGACCCGAAGGTGGCACAAAACAGAGTGCCTTGAATTGTTTTCTTTATGATACATGGAGTCTTTCTGCTTCATCTTATGTTCCTAAGATCCCCTTGCTAACTGGACTGACACTATCTAAAGATAAGTAGGA
This sequence comes from Cryptotis parvus, assembly GCA_021461705.1. Classification (NCBI taxonomy): domain Eukaryota; kingdom Metazoa; phylum Chordata; class Mammalia; order Eulipotyphla; family Soricidae; genus Cryptotis; species Cryptotis parvus. The sequence continues at coordinate 14,231 of JAJIBD010007160.1, read as the reverse complement.
GACAGCATGACTAAGAGAAAAGATATTTAAAAACTCTGTGGTCTAAAAATCAAAATCAATAGACACTTTAAATATTAAATTCTGATGTCACTGAAGACACACACAAAGCTCAAATTATGATCCTTCCTTCTCCCAGGACCTCCATTTATAATGGGGTTGTTTTTCAATTGTAGTTATTATGTTTTTATAAACTAAATGTTACCTTAGCCCTTTCAGGAAAGTTGAGACATAGGACTTTCAGATGTGAATTTGTTGCTGATTTATGTTTCATTATGCCTTTAAATGGAAACCTGGTAAATATGTTAAATAGCACTATTTCTATAGTGATTGCAGTAATATAGCTATCTGAAATGAAAAAAAGTTTTGAAAAGTAATCTGTAATTAAAACCATATTCAAGAATCTTCTAGTCAGCTGCAGGCTGAGAAAAAGGGACTTTTATTATGGTGAAAGAAGAAATGAGGGACTTTCGTGTTCTCTATTTTGTGTGTTTCAAGTTTTATCAGAAGTTAACTATGTGACAACACCCTGAGATATGTCAAGAGGCCCTTTCTCCCAATCACTGCAATTTATACTTACAATTGGTCACTTATTCGACATGTAGATGCAGCAATTTCTTTTTACAGTTTTGAAAAGTAGGACCTGCTAGGAGTATTTTAAAAGTTATTTTGAAAATTCATCACAACTGGTGGAGTTCGTTCAAGAGGCAGCAACTTCAGGTTTCCAATTCCATAGGCTCTCTTCATCAACCAAGAAAGCACAGGAAGTTTTATTCTCAGCTAAAGTGGCACATTTTGTTTAGAAAGCAATGAATGCACACTTTTTTAAATACGATGCATAATGCAATATCCTCTCTCCCATTAATATTGTCATTCTTGCTTTTACCAAAAATATCCAGAAAGAAACATTTAAAACAGAAAGAACTTTCAGCATTTAAGGTTTTTTTTTTCTTATTGACAATTCTGTCACAAAGCAAAGGCACTATTTTTAAACTTTTTTTTTTAAATCACATATTCACTTGGTTTTAAAGAAAAGGTCCTATTACCATTGAGAAACTGTTCAGGGACAGTGGTTTTTCATGAGCTCCAGGAAAACGTTGTTACACTTTTTTGTCTTATTATTTGAAGATTTACATGGAATATTTTACTTGGAGCATTTTCCCCCATAAGACTATTTTTTCCTGTTGTTGGTTCATTATTAAGCAAGTCTCTATCTTGTACATTGCAAAGAAGCATCTGCCAAATTTTCATAGCTAACATTCATTTTTAATGCCAAATAACCCACTTAATACTATTTTGTATGAAATCATTTGGACTAGTAACAGATTATTTCCACTAAGAATTTTTATTTCTTTAGACCCAAGTACATGGTATCCATTCAAACAATTTATGGATTAATGAGTGCATATAGGCCTATATAGTCCATCTAAAATTTATTTTGACTTCTTTATAGTAGTGGAATTTCTGTGTTGTTGCTGTTTCTTTGCAAAAATGTTTTGCTTCCTTGGAGGTCTATATACAAAAGGAACTTCTATTAATGCCATAAAATATAGACTATAAATTTAATTCCAGTTTATTCATTAACTTGGCTCTGCAGGCCAGAACTACTAAAAATAAAAAATTAAAAAACAGGTATAATGCTACTTACACAGGTAGGTTTTTCTTACCACCAGAAATAAAAGACTTTAGATGCCTTTTTCTGTGGCAGGAATTCTGTATGTTAGGATTTGTATTGTTTTTGTACTGGGAAAAACATTCATTCGAGAAACCCTGAGTGTGTGCCAATCTCACCAACTCCTTCTAAATGAGCATCAATAAACTATTCCATTGGCACTGTCCTTGGTTTCTGGGGCCCCATTATCCTTCCTGGATGCCTAAAAAAGCTCAGCATCTGAATCAAGGCAGCTGTCAGGGATTGGTCAGCATCTTGCTCCATCACCTAGAAGACTTTGTCGAACTATGACAGTGACAACCAATCTAGTCCGATCTCATTAGGGAGCTTGAACATAAGACACTCAGAAATGAGACATGAAAAAGAGCAAACATGAAGGAAGTAAGTAAATAAAGGTGATAGACTCTAGTGCTCACCTCTTCCAAGAGTCCAAACAAGAGAAGGCGAAAATGAAATACTAGCAAATAGTCTCAGTAGAAGATAAATAAATATGCTAAGTCTCACAATGAGAGAGCACTAAAATAAATCCATTCCAGAGCTGATATTGTCTAAAATTCTATGTAGGGTCTCGGCTAAAAAAAAAGTCTGTTACCAATACTTCTTTGTTTCCCATAAGAGTTTGCCCTTGAATAAATTTGCCCTCACATGGGTGGTTTGTGCATTGTTGAGCACTGCTAATAAGGTAACAGGATGTAGAATCCAAAGACTCATCAAAAAGTTCATACATCATGACCACGTAGGATTCATCCCGGGAATGCAAGGATGGTTCAACATTCGCAAATCAATCAACATAATACATCATATCAATAAGAGAAAAAATAAAAACCATATGAACCTATCAATAGATGCAGAAAAGGCATTTGACAAGATCCAGCACCCATTCATGATTAAAACCCTCCAAAAAATGGGAATTGAAGGAAGTTTCCTCAAGATAGTCAAAGCCATCTACCAAAAGCCCACAGCGAGTATCATTCTCAATGGGGGAAAATTGAAAGCCTTCCCCTTAAGATCAGGAACACTACAAGGTTGCCCTCTCCCACATCTTTTATTCAATATAGTACAGGAAGTACTCGCCATAGCAATCAGAGAAGAAAAGGACATTAAGGGTATCCAGATAGGCAAGGAAGAAATCAAGCTATCATTATTTGCAGATGACATGATATTATATACTTAGAGAACCCTAAACTCTCAACCCAAAAACTTTTAGAAACAATAGATATGTATAGTAGAGTGGCAGGGTGCAAAATCAATACCCAAAAGTCGGTGGCTTTCCTATATACAAATAATGAAAGAGAAGAAAGGGATATTAAGAAATCGATTCCATTCATAATTGTACCACAGAAAATCAAATACTTAGGAATCATCTTAACCAAGTGTGTCAGGGACCTATACAAAGAGAACTACAAGACACTGCTTCAAGAAATAAAAAGAGGACATGAGGAAATCGAAACACATTCCCTGCTCATGGATGGGGAGAATTAACATTGTCAAGATGGTAATACTCCCTAGAGCTTTGTACAGATTCAATGCAGTCCCTATAAGGATACCCATGACATTCTTTAACGAAATTGACCAAATACTCCTGAAATTCGTATGGAATAAAAACCCTCATGGACAGCTAAAGCAATCCTTGGGAAAAAAGAAGATGGGAGGCATCACCTTTCCCAACCTCAAACTGTACTACAAAGCAGCAGTAATTAAAATAGTGTGGTACTGGAATAAAAACAGACCTGTGGACCTATGGAATAGAGTTGAGTATCCTGACACACACCCTCAAAGACATGATCAGTTCATCTTTGATAAAGGTGCAAAAGTCCAAACTGGAGTAAAAAAGCCTCTTCAACAAGTGGTACTGGGAAAACTGGACAGCTACATGTAAAAAAATGAATTTGGACCTGTGTCTAACACCTTGCACAAAAATCAGATCAAAATGGATTAAAGATCTCAATATCAGACCTGAATCCATAAAGTACGCTGAAGAAAATATAGAAAAAACCCTCCACGAAATTGAAGCTAAAGACATCTTCAAAGGTGAAACATCATTAACAAAGCAACTAGAAGAAAAGATAAAACATATGGGATTACATGAAAGTAAAGAACTTCTGCACCTTGAAAGAAACAGTGACCAAGATAGAAAGACAGTCTACAGAATGGGAAAGAATATTCACCCAATACCCATCTGATAAGGGGTTAATATCCAGGATATATCAGGCACTGGTAGAACATTACAAGAAGAAAACAAACAACCCCATTAAAAAATGGGGAGAAGAGATGAACAGAAACTTTGACAAGGAAGAAATTCAAATGACCAAAAGGCATATGAAAAAATGCTCATCATCACTAATCATCAGAGAGATACTAATAAAAAAAATGAGATATCACCTCACACCAAAGAGACTGGCCCATATCCAAAAGGGTAAAAGCAACAAGTGCTGGCGTGGATGCAGGGAAAAGGGGACTCTCATACATTGTTGGTGGGAATGTCGACTTGTACAACCTTTCTGGAAAACAATATGGACATTCCTCCAAAGACTAGAAATTGAGCTCCCTTTTGACCCAGCCATACCACTCCTGGGAATATATCCTGGGAAGCCAAAACACACAGCAGAAACACAATCCGCACTTTTATTTTCATAACAGCACTATTCACAATAGCAGAACCTGGAAACAACCAGTATGCCTGAGAACTGATGACTGGATAAAGAAAGTGTGGTACATCTACACAATGGAATACCATGCAGCTGTTAGGAAAAATGAAGTTCTGAAATTTGCCTATAAATGGATGGACATGGAAAGGATCATGTTGAGTGAAATTAGTCAGAAGGAAAGAGAGATATATAGAATGACTGCATTTATTTGCATGACATAAATATATCAGTTGGTCTTACCAAAAGTGGAAATTACCGCATACGTGTGGGAGTCAGAGGTTAGGTAAGACAGAGAAGGGAATATGTGTGAATAAAGGTCAAAAGGGGCTAATACCAACCTAGAAATGAACATTAAATACAGGCAAAAAAATGCACATGATGGTTTCTAAGTGTATGTAGTGCAACCCACAATGTGTAAGAGAAGGAAAAGAGAGAGAGGGAGAGAAAAAAGAAATAAAGAACCTGCCATTTAGGCAGGCTATGGGAGGGTGGAGGGAATTGGGGACATTGGTGGTGGGGAAATGGGCACTGGTGGAGGGCGGGTGCTTGAACACTATGTGACCGAAACCTCTAAACATGAGCAACTTTGTAATCTCACGGTGGTATAATAAAATGTTTAATAAAAAAAAAACATAAGCTCAAAAAAAAATAAGGTAACAGGATGTGGAAGACGGGAAAAGTCAGGGAAGAGGGACTGAACTTAGAAGAGCAAGCCTTTCTAACTCTTTATTCTTTTTTCTTCTGTCAAGTTTCTTTAAATGCCAGCACTAAATAGTGATCAAAGGCCTTAATTATTTTATTGTAATAATGTTGTAATAATGTTTATTGTAATAAAGTTGATATATAAGACTGCACTTTTTGTAGGGGCAGAATTCCACACTCTTCATGAAATAAGATACCACACACTACACCCAATATCCAAATACCAATATTTCTCTTACTAATGAAGACTGCCCTTTCTTCCTACTATCAATCTCAGTTGTATAAAAGTTTAATTTCTTGGGACCAGAGAAATAGTATAGCAGAAAGGGCATTTACCTTGCCCACAACTGACCCATGTTTTATCCCTAGCACCACTTCTTGTCCCCTGAGCCTCACCAGGAGTGTTTTTTAAGCATAGAGCCAGGAGTAAATCCTGAGCATCACCCAGCATGCCTCAAAAAAGTATCCCTTGCAAAAAAGAATTTAGCTTCTGAATGAAAATTTGATGATGAAAGATGTTTCTCTACTTCAAATTCTGATATTTCCAACACTTTATATTTTTTTTCTTTTCTCCATGTAAACAAAATAAAGTATAAAAAAAATTAAACTCCAGGGGAGGATGAGGAAGAAAAAGTAGGTGGTTCGGGAAAGAGCAGCCATCCAGCTCTCCCCCCTAGCTCAGCGGACCATGAGGCTAGCAGGAGGCAAGATGAGTTTGGGGAGTGGGCCCTTAACCTCTGTAGCGCCTCAGAAGCAACTGGATTAGACTTGCTACCATAATAGCCACCATTTTTGTGGTCCAGACCCAGTACATCAAACTAGTGGAACCAATCATGTTCTAGAATATATTACAATCTACAATGTGTAAGAAAGGGAAGCGAGAAGGAGAGAGAAAGAAAGAGAGAAAGGAGATAAAGAACCTGCCATGGAGGCAGGGGTGGGGAAGGGGGGGGGAGGGTGGGGACATTGGTGGTGGGGAGAAGGGCAGGGGGTGGAGGGATGGGTGTTGGAACACTGTAGAACCAAAATTCAAATATGAACATCTTATAATTGTATATCAAACGGTGGTATAATAAAATATTTTCTATAAAATAAAAGGTAAGTGGTAAACACAATCACCTGCTTAGCAATTTTTTGTTCATATACCCCTCTCCAGAATTCCATCACTTAAATCTGAATATATGCTGTTATGGTGACTCCTATATTTTACCTTTTTATAGGACAATAACCTGGCTAATTGTGATATTTTTCTAACAGACCTTTCTCTATTGAATGAAGAAAATAATTTCTACCTCCCTACAAGATACAAACTCTCAAAATTCTTCAGAGAATTATGAGAGAATTAAGTTATTTAGAAAGTAATAAGACAGAGTAAATAAAATAAGAGTACACACTAAGGATCTTACCTTTCTTCGAGAGATCAGTGAGAACTCCAAAGTGAAACAGAACTAAATTTTACACTCTAAAACTAAACCCTCCTATTTCATATGTACTTTGCACCTTGTTTATCCCCCAAATTTATAATGAAGAGTTTGTAACTCTGCAAAAGAAAAGCAGTCCAACAGCTTGTAACTACTATGATAATTTTCTATCCTGGAAAAGTAAAAGAAGGTAAAAGGCCTGTATTTTTTTTAAGCTTCTCTTTTTATTTTATTTTTTTTTCTTTTTGGGTCACACCCGGCGATGCTCAGGGGTTACTCCTGGCTTTCGCTCAGGAACTACTCCAGGTAGGCCGCTGTTGGAGGACAGGTTTAGCTATTCTGGGAGTTTTGTTGTTTTGCCCACTCCCAGCTTAATCTATTTAAGTCAAGGTTCATTCTAATGAGACCTCTCTTCTATGTAAACACTGCTAGAGGGTGTGGCAGTTACAGAAGTCACCTTGATTGAATAACTTCTGACTTATACATCTACTAAGACTTCTATGTTTTCTAGATTGGGCACAGCTCCTCTTTATACCCACTGCACCCAGCGTGGGACAAGTTAGAATTTACCAGGAGACTACCACCCTGGCTACGTTGAGACTATAGGAAGACTATAGGAAGGATCATACTAGTTTGTTCTAAGCAGGCGAGTGTGACCCTTTCAGTACACGAGAACAAGATACTCAGAATCACCCTGGTGCAGATAATAATAAGGACCTTGTGGGTACCATCTAGATTACATGAAGCTCATGAAGTTAAGATCTATTACTTTATACCAGCCCCCCCACCTCTCTCTCCCAGTGTTTTACATAAGAGATACTCTTGGTAGAAAGGATTAGACCTTGGCATAACCTTTGTTTATACCTGCTATAGGGTGTGGCACTACACTCTGTTTGTTGAAGTTCTTTGTTGACATGACCCTCCTGGTTGGATTACTTTGGTGTATATAAGGGGGCTGACTTGAGGCCCCTTCACCTTTGGAACTTTTACCTTTTGGACTTTGGACCCTTTGCTTTTAGCTTTTGGCTTTTTGCTCTTTGGCCTTTTGCTCCTTCTTCTGGATAGGACTCAGCTCGGATGAGATCCTCTCTCTTTGGTGGGAGATTAGGCTCTTTGTATGGTCTAAGTTCGGACCAGAGCTAAAGTTTGTTCATTATATTGGACTGCTGTGGAAGAGCTTTTGTACTATTAAAAGCCTTTTGGAACTGCACCTGACTCGTGAGTTTTCATCTGTTCTCCCAGCGTCCTCGGAGGTAGAAGAAAACCTCTGTCCTGACACTGTCGGGGGACCCCGCAGGCCATTCCCCGACAGGCCGCGGCAAGGCAAATGCCCTACCACCCGGAGTGCTATCGCTTTGGCCACTTTAATTTTTAATTAAATCACAATGAGATGCACAGTAATAAAGTTGTTCATGACTCAAGTTTCAATCATACAATGTTCTAACACCCGTCCCCATCACCTGTGTATGTTTTCCCACCATCATGTACCCATTGTCCCCACTCCCACAGTCTGTCTTTCTGGTAGACACTTTTCTTTCTATCTCTCCATCTCTCTTTGTCTCTATCTGTGTGTCTCTCTCTCTTCTCTCTGTCTCTTTTTCTGTCTCTCTGTCTCTCATTTTCTTATTTTTCCCATTTAAAATGCCTGTACTCTTAAGGTCAGAGCCTTGAGAGAGAACCAGGACTGTGAAGTATATCATCAAAACCATGTCATTCTTTACTTTCAGAACTCAGCTTTGCATTGCTTCAAATGCTCCTTGGCTCAGCTGCTGGAAGTATACCTTTTTTTAAATTGTGCTCCAATATCATTCTTCTATCAGGCATAAATCTCTCCTGTTTCCATTTCTTCCCGTTCAGATTTTCTTCAATAAAATAACGCTAGTATAAATTATCTTATCCAATTATTCTTAAAGAATGTATTTCTAGGGTTATTAGCAATCCCTTTAGTGACATGATTTTACTATCTTGATGATAAAATATAGAAAGCAGCAGAAACATTGGACAGAAATTGTAAGAAAACTAATTTTATATCATTGTGTTTCATTCATATTATACTCTGACTCTGCTTTCAGACTTTTGCAACCTGGAAATAATATAATGGCCAATTCTAACTTAACTTCCACATGTTTCTCATTGATAATATCAATATTCTTCAATTTTTACTCTGTAATACTAGGAATAAGCAGAAAATACATATTTTAGCCCATAAAAATGAGAGATATTTGAAATTTCTGAAAATTGTTGTATACGAGTATTCATATATCAGAATTTACTTTTTTAAAAAAAGATACATTGAGAAAAGAAAATTTTGTGTTATAGTGATACTAGAAATTGAGCCCAGGGACTCATATTTGAAAAGCTGGTACTCTACCACTGAATGACATCTTTGGACCAACACAATTCAATGTTTAAAAATTTCAGAAGAACACAAACCAATACGGAGATGCAAATCAAAATAATAATGAGATATCATTTCACACCACAGAGACTGGCACATATCCAAAGCAGCAAGAACAAGAAGTGCTGGAGTAGATGTGGGGAGGACGGAGCGCTCATCCATTATTGGTGGGAATGTCGACTGGTACAGCCTTTTTTGGAAAACAATATGGACATTCCTCCAAAAAGTAGAAATTGAGTTCCCATTTGACCCAGTCATACCACTCCTGGGAATATACCTGGGATGCCAAAAACACACAGCAGAAACACCATCTACACTTCTATGTTCACAGCAGCACTATTCACAATAGCCAGAATCTGGAAAAACCGAGAGTGCCCAAGAACAGATGACTGGATAAAGAAACTTTGGTACATCTACACAATGGAATACTATGCAGCTGTTAGGAAAAACATAGTTATGAAATTTACCTAAAATGGATGAACATGGAGAGGATCATGCTGACTGAAATTAGCCAGAGGGAAAAAGGAGAGATATAGAATTACTGCATTTATTTGTGGGATGTAAAAAAAAGCATGATATCAATATCCAAACCCAGGCAAAACTTGGATCAGGAGGTCTTGTCAGTGGGGTGGAACCTACTGCGGGTGTGTGGGAGTCCGAGGTTAGGTAAGAGAGAGGGAAAGCAACAGTGTAATAGTAACTGTTGGAAATGATAATACTAGCCTAGAACTGAGCATTGAATGTAGGCAAAGAGATATACATGTAATTTCTAAATGTATGTATTTCAAGTCACAATGTGTAAGAGAAAGGAGAGATACACATAGAGAAAGATAAGGAGAGGAGAGAGAGAGAGCAGAGGTAAAGTGCCTGCCATAGAGGCAGGTTGGGGGGAGGGGGAGAGAATCAGAGACATTGGTGGTGGAAAATAGACACTGATGGAGGGATGGATGCTGGAACACTGTATGACTAAAACCCAAACATGAACATCTTTGTAGGTGTATATCTCATGATAGTATAATGCAAAATTTTTTAACAATAAATAATATGCCCGAGAACTAATGACTGGATAAAGAAACTTTGGTACATCTACACAATGGAATACTATGCAGCTATTAGGAAAAATGAAGTTATGAAATTTGTCTATAAATGGATGGACATGGAGAGGATCATGTTGAGTGAAATTAGTCAGAAGGAGAGAGAGAGAGAGATAGAATGACTGCATTTATTTGCATCACACACACACACATACACACACACACATATACACACATATTATGATACCAAAATCCAATGTCAGGCGAAAGCGGATCAGGTCTTACCAAAGTGGAAATTACCACAAACATGTGGGAGTCAGAGGTTAGTTAAGACATAGAAGGGAACATGTGTGAATGAATGTCGAAAGGACTAATACCAACCTAGAACTGAGCATTAAATACAGGCAAAAAAATGCACATGATGGCCACTAAGTGTATGTATTGCAATCCACAATATGTAAGAGAAAGAAAAGAGAGGGAGAGACAAAAGAGATAAAGAACCTGCCATGGAGGCAGGCTATGGGAGGGGGAGGGAATTGGAGACATTGGTGGTGGGAAATGGGCACTGGTGGAGGGCAGGGTGCTGGAACACTATGTGATCGAAATCTCCAAACACGAACAACATTGTAATTTTTATATCTCACTATGGTAAAATAAAATATTCAAAAATAAATAGAAATAAATAAATAAATGAATAAATAAATAAATAAATAAGACTCGAAAGAAAACAAATTTCTCAAAAAACAATTCAGTCATGGGTTATAGTGGACATAAATGTACAAACTGTTTAGACTAATGCATTTACATTGTAAGATGCTATAGTAACTTGTGCTATGTAGTCCTGAATCACAGCATATCCAATTTGCACACTCTGCCTTACATTTAACATATACACATGATACAAAAAAATTTTATGTAATAAATTCTTCAAAATTTATTTATGTCAAAAAGTATTTCTCCCTTTGTTGGATTTCCATATGCAAATAGGAAATGAAAAGAACAAACTAAGAAGTCATCCCATTTATAATTACATCCTAAGTAATCAAATATCTTGATATAAATTTAATAGGGAGGTGATAGATCTGTATAACAAAAACTAAAAACAACTATAAAAATAGACCAAAACATTAAGAAATTAAACATATTCCTTGTACATGAATGGAAATGACTAATATAGCAAAAAATATGAGAGTACAGTGCAACAGTACAGCAGATAGGGCATTTGTCTTGCACATGACCAACCCAGGTTCAATCCACGGCATTGCATATGGTCCCCCAAACACTGCATAATTCCTGAGTACAGAGCCAGGAGTAATCCCTAAGCAACACTGAATGTGACCCTAAGAAAAGCAGGAAAAAAATCTATCAGGTCAAAAAATATCTATCAGGTCAAAAAATATATGTAGATTTATTAGAATCTGAGTCCAAAATATATATATGTATACATACCTATATACACCTGTATATACATATATGTATATATATATCTATATACATATATAGGTAATACATACCTATATATACATATATAGGTATACCTATATATATACACATATAGGTATACCTATATGTACATATATAGGTGTGTGTATATATATATATTATATATATTTATAAACGAGAGAGAGGGGAAGGAATGATTTTTAAGGCAAACTTGGTAGTTAGTGGGCTACTTCCTAACTCAGACCTTTGTGGATGTCCTGGTAATATTTGGGATAATACTTGTTGTGGAATTGAATATCAGGTTCTTAGAACAAACCAGGCATTCCAGCATTTTTCCATCTTCCTAGCTTTAATTCCAACAGCATTTTAAAAATAAAATAACGACTATTAAAACTTACTACAGTTTATATGAAATCAAGTAGTCATAAAAATTCCTGAAAGAAAGAAAAATAGAAACATCATCCTACCTAACTTCACTAACTTCAAAATATATTAAAGGTAAAATTTTTGAATAGACAGTGTCATACATATGTCATATATATGGTCTAAAGATATGTGGGAAAATACTCATTATCACTGATTCATCAGAAAAATTCTAATTAATTTCAAATTCTAATTAATTTCACAGTAAGATATGAGAATGGCTTACATCATAAAAGCAGCAAACAAATGTTGGAGAGGGTATAGAGAAAAGAAACTCTCAGACAATGTTGATAGAAATAAATTAATATAGCCATTTTTCAAAAAGGTTTGAAATTTCTTTAAGAAGTAAAGTTAAAGGGCAATGAGATATTATAGTGGGTAGGGTACTTGCCTCGCATGCAACTGACTCGCATTTAACCTCCAGTTCTGCTTATGAACCCCTGAGTTTTGCCAGGAGTGATCACTAAGCACAGAGCCAGTGTAGCCCCGAGCTGCCACTGTAAAGGAGCTAGTAAATAATCCAGAAATTCCACATTTAGATAAATAGAGAAGTATATAAAAACATTAACTTAAGTTAAAAGTTAGATTGGAGATAGTACAGTAGGTATAGCACTTGCCTTGCATGCTGCCAACCTGAGTTCAATCTTTGGTACCCCATATGATACCCCAAGACATGCCAAGAGTGATCCCTAAGGGTCAAGCCAGGAGTAAGTCCTGGGAACAGCTAGTGTCTCAAAAAACTAAAACAAAACAAAAAGTTAAAAGCTATATCTTGTCAATGTTTATTGTAGCATTATGTATAAAATATGGAAGCAGACAAGGTGTCTTTTAACAAAGAAATGGTGCATTTATATAGTGAAATATTATTCAGCCATAAAAGGATAATTTTTCCATTTGCAACAAAATAGAAATTTGGGAGAATTATGCAAATCATGGTAAGTCAGAAGTAAAAAAGAAAATTTGGGGATGATTTTATCTATATTCAACAGTATACGGATATAAATTTTATAAAACGACAAAATAAAGAACAAACTAGTGGTCATTGATATAGCTAAACAGAATTAGTTACTTAAAAAGGAAATAGAGATAAAGTGAAGAACAATTGATAGGAAATTGAACAAAACAAAATAAATAAAAATAAAAAATCCCAAAAAGCTTGGGAAATAAGATACTGTGATTACATTAAAAAAAAAAAAAGATATTGAGTTATTTAATCCATTTTGATCTGATTTTTTAGCATGGATGTTAGACAGAGGTCCAAATTCAGTTTTTTAAATGTAGTTGCCCAGTTTTCGCAGCACCACTTGTTGAAGAGGCTTTCCTTGCTCCATTTTGTACTCTTTGCACCTTTAACGAAGATTAAATGATCACGTGTTTGAGGATGGGTGTCAGGATACTCAACTCTATACCATAGGTCCACAGGTCTGTTTTTATTTCAATACCATGCTGTTTACTACTGCCTTGTAGTACAGTTTGAAGTTGGGAAAGGTGATGCCTCCATCTTCTTTTTCCCAAGAATTGCTTTACCTATCCATGGGGGTTTATTATTCTATACGAATTTCGAAGTGTTTGGTCATTTCTTTGAAAAATGCCATGGATATCCTTATAGGGACTGCATTGAATCTGTACAAAACTCTAGGAAGATTTACCATTTTGACAATGTTGATTCTCCCCATCCATGAGCAAGGAATGTGTTTCCATTTCCTTGTGTCCTCTTTATTTCTTGAAGCAGTGTCTTGTAGTTTTCTTTGTACAGGTCCTTTACACAGTTGGTAAGCTGATTCCTAGGTATCTGATTTTCTGTGGTACAATTGTGAATGGAATTGTTTTCTTAGTATCACTTTCTTCTCTTTCGTTATTTGTATAGGAAGGCCACCGACTTTTGGGTATTGATTTTGTACCCTGTCACACTACTATAAGTATCTACTATTTCTAGGAGTTTTTTTGGTAGAAAGTTTAGGGTTCTCTAGGAATAATATCATGTCATCTGTGAATAATGATAGCTTGACTTCTTCCTTGCCAATCTGGATGCAGTCCACAGAATGGGAAAGAATATTCACCCAATACCCATCTCATAAGGGGTTAATATCAAGGATATATCAGGCACTGGTAAACTTTTACAAGAAGAAAACAGCCAACCTCATTAAAAAATGTGGAGATGAAATGAACAGAAACTTTGACAAGGAAGAAATTCGAATGGCCAAAAGGCATATGAAAAAAAATGTTCATCATCACTAATCATCAGAGAGATGCAAATCAAAACAACAATGGGATATCATCTCACACCACAGAGACTGGTGCATAGCCAAAAGAGTAAGAACAACAAGTGCTGGCATGGATGTGGGGAATAGGGGAGTTTCATCCAGTGTTGGTGGGAATGTCTACTGGTGCAGGCTTTTGAAAACAATATGGACATTCCTCCAAAGACTACAAATTGTGCTCTCATTTGCCCCAGCCATACTACTCTTGGGACTATACCCTGGGAAGCCAAAA
>JAJIBD010007159.1:0-92826 GCA_021461705.1 Cryptotis parvus | reverse complement strand
AAAACCAAAAAAAAAAAAATTAAGCATAAATTCACAGAAAACAATATTCTCTTTGAATCTGTTGGCAAAAAATGTCACTGGATATTCTTGCTTAATGTTTTTTTTTTTTTGTGATGTTTGTGGTGACCTGGAGTATAACTATTATGAATAACAAGCATCAACCTTATCTGCAGTATGTAGAGTAACTCCTGTAGTACGGAGTAAAGGATAGTTAGTTTAATGTCAACCAATAAAATAATAATTCCCTAATGCCACAGCCTTATAATATTATCTGAAGTAAATATGAATTGAGTCCATATTTCATTCCACTTCATTTGTATTTCTGTCAAAGTAAATAAGCAGAAAACACCCCCCCTCCCTGGCACAGTGAGTTTCACAGCCAGAGAGCGAGGAGATAGAGGGTTGAATTCCCTTCCAAGCCCACAACATAACAACGACAAAGACACTAGGGAAAGAACAATAGAGACATAAACTTCAAAAGCTGCCCAGGCCTGTTTGCATACATCCTTTGGAAAAGCACAGGAGCAAGTGAACAGAAAAGAGGGCCTTTATGGAGAACAACTTCAGTTGGGAAGTATGGAGGCTGGAGCGCAAGCTTTGAAGAGAGGAAGTTGTGATCTGGTTTCCTGTTCAGTCAAGCTTAGGAGGACATAACACCTTAGAAACAATCTAGTAGCTTTTCAGGAACTCAAGCAGACCCATGGAGGGGAAAAGTGAGCAGGTGCAGCTAAGAAGCAGACATTGGATTACACCCCATGTATAGAAAATAGCAGAGTGTGTTGAGCAACAGCCCTCACCTGGATCCTTGTCGATACAAAGGTATTGTAATGGCAATGTCTTGGCCCTATCAGAACCCAAAGGAGGTGGAGAGGTTGTCTTGCCCTCCAAGCTACAGGTCTCATGTAGATGCCCATGACCTGATGGAATGGTTTGAGGCTCTTTATGTTCCTGGAGCAAGCAGATACCCTTGGGCTCTACTAGCATGAGACAGGACATATGGAGATATTAGTGGTGCAAACTCAAGCAAATCAATGATGAACAGGAAGACAGTGACAGTGATACATATATATATATATGTATATGTATATGTATATATATGCCACTATAAAAAATAAACAAACATTTATTTGTTTTTTGCTTTTTTGGTTCACACTTGGCAATGCTCAGGGGGTTACTCCTGGCTCTGTACTCAGAAATTACTCCTGGCAGTGCTCAGGGCACCATATGGGATGCCGGGATTGAACCTGGGTTGGCGCCATGCAAGGCAAACACATTACCTGCTGTGCTATCACTCTGGCTCCATGTCATTCTATTTAATTTATATTTTTGGCTTTTTGGGTCACACCCAGCAATGCTCAGGGGTTACTCCTGGCCATGCACTCAGGAATTACTCCTGGTGGTGCTTGGGGGGACCATATGGGATGCTGGCACTGAACCCAGGTCGGCAGCCTACAAAGGCAAATATCCTTCCTGTTGTGCTATCGTTTTGGCCCATGTCCTTTTGGTTTAGCTTTTTTTTTGACCTCAAGAAGTTTTCATGGGAAAGGAGAGGGGTGCAGGTGCGTACAGCCTTGTCGCCTGTGTAGCATGCTCATCCCTATGAAGGAGTCAGTGTGCTGTCTAGGCTTCCGGTTGGTGTCTCTTCTCAGGTTGGCCTATGTCAGCATCGGCTCACAGCAGAGAAATTGTTTTGCCACAGCATCTGCTTAAGAATAGGGTTGGGCTTCCTCCAAACTCTTCTGAGAATGGCATTTCGAGGGGCTCAGCATCTTCCAGTCTCTTCCCTTTTCCCTAGGTGCCTGGGTAGGGAGAATCTGAACTAAAGATCTGTTTGAACACCACCTTAACGGAAATGAAAGGGATGGAAAAAGTTCCAGGCTGGGGAGGAAGGAGTGGAGAATTCCATTACCTGTACTCTTAGCTTTTAATATCGCTCTGACACAACAGTTTCAAATCTATGTATAGAGCAGCCTTTTCAAAACCATTCAGAATATAGGCTAACAATGCCAAAATAATTTCAGTGTAAGTCTTTGATCTCCTCATTATAATGCCATTACCATACCATTATTAGCTAAGATTACAATGACAAATCAATTTTAATTGAAGTCTTTGGAGATGCCATTTATAATGCTATTATCATGTGAATTTGCAATGGAAAAGTTACTTGAGGCAAGCTTGTTGAAACAGAGCTATAATGCCACTATAATGGAAAATTTTGATGGTGAAATTATTCTAAGTCCCTAGGGAGGGTGATTATCGTATAAAACTATCAACCATGAAAACGATGTCCCCCTCCCAATAATAAATCATGCTATGGGTAGGATCTACTAATCAAAGAATATCTTAGAGTGTGTTGACAAAATCCATAGAATCTCAAGGCAGATAAAATGTTCTCGTCTTACAAGTGAGAAGCCAGACATGAAGTGGGGAAGAGGATGTCTCTTGCAGGACACCTAAAAGCCTAGGCCTCTGCATCTGCCCTGGATTGCCTCCTGCAGGTCACTTCATAGATAGGGGGATAGTCTGAATGTGGCAGTTTTATCTGACCATGTATTCTGTACTGGCTGGTATAAATATTCTCTCATGCTACCACAATCTTTGTGGGACTAGCCAGATCTTACCAGCATATTTGCCTGGCCACGTTGGATCTCTAAGTAACTAGACCAGAGAGAAATGCTGTTTGCCTCCAAACAAGCAAGCATGGCTCTCTGATAACTCAAAGGTAACTAAAATACAAAACTACCGTGAAGTAGAGGAGACTCTTGTGAAGGCTTGGAGAAATATTTGACTGGCATTAGTACTAGTCTTTGGTACAGAGACATGCCATCTCAGAAACCCCTTCTTTACCCTATAAAGGCAATTCCAGGCAGATCTTGGCTCAAGATATTAGGTGAGGTGCTGGGAGAAATTACCTGAGGGCATTTGATCCTTCCTGCCAGGGGAAGTTACATTTAGCTTATAGCTTCTCCCAGCTCTGCTAGGAGGCTTTTAATTAGCTCTGGGTCCTTGTAAACAACCAGATGGTCTCCTGAAGTTGCTACATTCTATAGAGCTATTTTCCTGTTTTCATCTCTTCCCATTCTGGGCTGGTAAGTTTGGGCGGATTTCTAGCTATAAAATAAGCTGCAAGAAGAAAGAAGCTCTCTCTCTTTTTCCCCTTTTGCCATTTTGGCTTCCCTTGGTGTTTTGCTTCTCCCGTCCTCTCCATTCTCTGTTGGGCCTCAACACGTGGTGGCAGCCATCTTGGGCCTACACCTGGCTGGGGCCTAGCTGGGAACCCAGAGTCTGGAGGTTTTCCCTGCTCTTGGATTGTATATTGGATCCTGTGATAGTAAAGCCCTTTTAAAACTGCATCGGATTCCTGAGTCTTCATCCATTCCCCCGCTGGCTTTGGAGGTAGAAGGGAACTCGCTTCCCAACACTGTCGGGACCCCGGTGGCGCCCCCTGACAGATGTCCTCCACCCCGTGTTGTGTGTGCCAGACTCTGGATTCCATTCCAGGCTTCTGATTCTTCTTTGGCTTCTAGATGGACTTTGGACCCTGGGATTTCTAGTGCTTTTTAAGACTGGGACTACAGGGAGAGAGTCTTCTCAACATTAGGTCAGAACCATGGGAAGATGTTGAGATGCTGGAGGCATTAGGAAATACACAGTACTGGACAAGATGACCTCACTAGGGCTTTTACGCGCTGCCTTACAGTATCAAGGGTTGTCTACACAGAGGTTGGAAGCCAATTCTGGTTTTATAGTTTCTTATAGGGCAATATTTCTTTCTGTGAAGAGAAATGTAAACTCTTACAAGTTCTTTTTTATCTAAAAAGAGAAAGGAAAACTCACAGTGCACCAAGGAGTTTACTAATTCAAGCAGCTAAGAACTAAGTAAATAAAAAATCAGTTATACTAGTGTTTAGGAGGGACAGTGTTTAATTTAATCACCCTGGGAAGCCACAGCCTCAAACTGGCTTCTTGTTAGTCTTTCTTCCCTGTAGCTTATTTTGTGCTGATTTTCTTCCTTATCTTAATTTGTCCATAAACACAGCCTGTCTCCCTTTGTTTCCTGGCCCTGGCATTCTAGTTCATTCTTCTCCCTTGTGAGACCTAGAGTGGAAGGGGCAGGGCTGTGTGTAGGGAAGGCCTTCTGCCCCCGCTCCCCCCATGTGACTGTCCTCTAGGACTATTCTACTCTGGGCCAGATGTTCTGGTGCATTTTTTCCAAACCCATTTGTTTCTGAATGAGAGTGAGTAGTAAATATTCTGGGAGGGTCAAATACATAACTAATAACATTCACAAAATTAGGGGTGATCATCATATAGGAATTGGAACTGGGAGCCTAGTAGAATTGTTCACCCCAAATCACGTGCACTGTGATATAGACCTTGATGATTAGATCCAGAGCCTAAACCCTTAACCGTTTTAGGTTACAACTTGGGCTATGTATTTGTTGGTTATGTATAGGTGAATCCATTTTAGGTTATGCAGTTTAGCCTAACAGCAGAGCCTGGAATCTTGGGAACCAAACAACTGTGTTACCACCTTGATTCTGCTACTTTCTCCTGGTGTTATATTTGTCAAGCTACTTAACCTCCAAATGTTCAGTGTCATCATTGTAGAACCTGAGACCCAGTAATTATTTACTTGCATCAATGTGTTTTTGTAAAACCTGAAGGGGAGCTGCTGGCTGCTTTATTGCATGCATATACCAATTTTTGAAGGGGTAGGATTTGAGAGACTGAAACCAGTCACCAGCCTCAAGTAGGATGAAAATCAATTTCATAAAGTCAAGGCCACAATGTTAGTGTGCATTACTAGCTGTGGGAAAAGCAGTGGAACTAATTATCCTGGGAGGAGTGGCAGTCAGCTAAGCTTTAGACAATCGCAATAAAATTCCTCAAGCCTCTGTCCAGCAGGCCACGGGCTGGACAATGGCTCAGGAATGTCAGAATTCTGAGTTCTCATCCCAGCTCAGCTGCAGATCTGTTCTGTGATCTTGCCCCTTAATCCTCTCATGCCTCAACTTCCTCCTGCTAAATGCCAGCGGGTCTCCCTGGGTGATTTAGAGGATAACCAATAAAAAGGATTAAGGCCAAGAACTACCATCCAAATTGTTAATAAAGGTGGCATTTTGTATTCAATTATTTGCGAATAAAGCCTTTGCGTTCTCTCTTTGCATTCCTCACCTTCTTTCTTATTGGAGATCCCCTTTCACCCTCACAGAGAGGTCAAAGCATGGTATATATGGTAGTATCTTACACACTGGAGTGACAATCTGCATGAAGGGGAATGGCCACGCTGCTGTGACATTTCAAGTAGTTGCTATCAAAAGGAGAAATTCACCTAAGGGATGCCTGCAGATCTGCAAACAAAGAAGCAGAAGAGAAAAAAAACCCAGAGCAGCTCGGGGTCCCACGCTATGTCTTGGGTGTTGCTGTCTGTGTTAGGTTGGTCAGTGCTTGAGCAAAGGTAACAAGATTTTTTGAATGCAGAGAAAAATAATATAACTGCCAGCATGTTGGAAATTAAAGTAACTCCATGGGCATAAATAATGAACACAGCATTGATTGAAATAAATGATGTACTTTGCTTTAGAAATGTTATTTGAATAACAGATATTATCCTTTGTTGGGCTACAGTTTCAAAAGTATTCGACATATCGCTGTAATGTTTCTCCCAAACAGTCTTTCAAATCAGTATAAATCGCTCTATGTGGCGGCATGTCTTGATCTTTAGCTGCCATGACAACAGGGTACAGAGAAATGCATTTTCATAACAATTGCTAGCAATGTTTAGTATCACTGTTACTTTGTGTCAGGGAACAGCTGGCTTTGGGGGAAAAAGCATTGTCTTCTTAAACTTGAAGGCTTTTGCTGTCATCCAAAAAATAGGTAGGAAATTGTAGTTTAAGGGGAAAGTAGATAGTGGAAGTGAAAATTGGAGGGGTTGCAATGAGAGGAGGGGAAAGAAAACAAAAGGTGGGGCCGGAGCGGTAGTCCAGCGGGTAGGGCATTTGCCTTGCACGAGCCGACCCTTGCTGGCCTGTCCCCCCGAGCACCACCAGGAGTAATTCCTGAGTGCAGAGCCAGGAGAAACCCCTGAGCATTGCCAGGTGTGACCCAAAAAAAAAAAAAAAGAAAACAAAAGGAGCAGGACAGGGAGACAGAGTCAGAGAGAGACAGAGGGAGATTCCCTTAAGGAAAGATGACTAACTTCAGGGCGCATTGGCTAAAGTAACTGGATAATAAAAGCAGCAATTTGAGCCAAATGATGTGATTTTAAGTGATATAATCTGATTTCACAAACTAGGAGAAATATATGCTTTTTCCCCCTTCCCATTTGTTTAAGCCCTAGTATTCTAAAATAACTGAAAGAAAACAAATCTGAGAAATTTGGCAAATGACTCATTAAAAAAAAAAACAGCTGAAGAAATTGCAAGCACATGCTCCAGACAACAGCCAGTGGGCGCCCTTCTCCCAAGTCACTGAGATCTGTGCCATTGGTGTTCGTGGGTCCTCAGGAGGGAGGCAGCACAGCGTAGGCGCAGGGTCAGTTAGCCGGAGCAGGTACAGCCTGCTTTATCCTTCCGCTCTGCTGCCCTGCCCCCTATTTGGGAAGGTTAATCTAACTAAGTTTTTTTTCTTCACTTTTTGAGTGATGCCAGCGATGCTCAGGGTTATTCCTGGTTTTCTGCGCTCAGGAATTACTTCTGGCGGTGTTCAGAGGACTATATGGGGTGCCGGGATAGAACCTGGGTTGGCAGCGTGCAAGGCAAACGCCCTACCCTCTGGACTATCGCCTCCAGCCCCTAGCTCAGTTATTTTTCTTAGATTAAGTTAGTAGACTCATTGGCTTTGGGGGAAATTAAATAAATGAAATTTGAAATAGATTTAGCAAAGAGCCTGTCATGCAGTGAATGCTCAACTGTGATGGTTATCGCTACACTGCATAGCATAATTTGGTTAATAAAGAAAATCTGGATTATTCTTTTATTTCTTGAGTTGTTCATTGTTTTAGGAGACTTTTTTTTTTTTTTGAAGGTGGTGTAGGAGACACAGGAGATTGCTCTGGATAACTCCTGGCTCTGTGTTTAAGGGTTTTCCCTGGCAGTGCTTAGGGACCAAACAGTGCTAGGATTGGCTGGAGTCAGCTCCCATGCTGTGATTAGATTGGCTGGAGTCAGCCTCCATACAGTGCTCGGATTGGCTGGAGTCAGCCTCCATGCAAAGCTTTAACCTCTGTATTATCTCTCTGATCCCTCTAAATGTTTTTTACATCTATTTTTTAGAGTTGTTGGACAGATTATCTAAATCTAGGTAATAGATCAGGGCTGATCATTTATGCTCCTAGCAGGAAAAATGAATTTCCTGCAAAAGAATTTAGCTGGCAGTCAGGCTGTAGCTCAGTGGTAGAGCATATGCCTTGGCATGTGCCGTTCTGGGTTTAATCCGCAGCACTGCACCCCACCCCCACCGCCGGCCTTCCCCATTGCCTTCCCAGACGCTCTGACTTAAGCGTACTTAGCAAACAGTTGCACACATGGTTCTGAACTGGATCCCAGTTTGACCAGTCCAGCTGAAAAGGCCAAGGATTTACCTGAAGAGAGTTCAAGAAGGAGACGTGGGCTGAGTCCGGGGATCAATCAAGGCAGCTGAGACTAGGATTGGCCTGAGAAGGCAAGAGGAAAGAAAGCAGGTGACAAGTCAAGGGAAAGTTGGGATCACAGAGGCAAACCTGAAGCATGGCTCTGCATAGCGATATTGCTGCCTCTAACCGGAAGCTAGGAGCAAGAAACAGGGTGATAGAAGTCTAGGGGTCAGTTCCTGGGAGACATAGGTGGAAGAGAAGGTCAGTGAACTGATCTTCAGACACAAAGAGAAAGGAGAGCAGTTTCCAGCAGGGCCTTGCAGGGAATTGCTCTAGAGGGCCTGGGGAGCGGCTTCGTGGCTTAGTGCTGCCTTGTGAGCAGTAGAGTGCGAGTGTGAGCCCGGTGCTGCTGCTTGTGTGAATGCGAGCCTGGCAGCTCTGCTGTTCCTGCAAGCCTTTTCCAGCTGCACTGGAGTCAGGTGGGTGCAAACACTGCAGCCAGAAGCTGCGACTAGGTGGGGTGAGGGTCGGGGAGCTAGAAACTGCGGGCTCTGTGGTGAGACCTTCAGTAAGCACGTGTGTGAGCACCGCGCTTACTCCCAATCAATACCACATCCTCAGTCAAGGAGGGCGCCCACCTCCACCCCTCAAGCTTCTCAACCTGCCTGTGTGCAAGACTCCCAACGACAGCAAGTCATCTCTCATCTCTGGGAGCAATCGGTGAGCCTCCGAACTGCATGTACTGGAACCACAAGTAAGAAAGAGAAAACATTTTGGGGCCAGAGTGCTTGCCTTGCTCAACTCAGGCTCAGTACCCAGGATCCCATATGGTCCCTTTAGTATTGTTATGAGTCAGAGCCGGAAGTGAGCTCGGAGCACTGCTGACTGTGGCCCCCAAATAAAAATAAGCAAAAAGAAGGTGTGAATTTTAGTCAAGCCTGTGTGTGACTGCTGGGCATCACAATAAAACCCGAAAGGGAGAAAGGAAGGGCTGGGAGTGGAGGCAGTGCAGGGCTGAGAAAAAAATGACCCCACGGCTATTTATTTTTTGCTTTTGTTTCCAGGTTACACCCAACATGTTCAGGGTGTTACTTCTATCTCTGTACTCAGGGTGCTCAGAGACCATACGGGTGCCACAGATGAACCTGGGTCTGTTGCATTCAAGGCAGTTTCCCTACCTTTGCTGTGCTGTCTTCTGGCTACATATGCTTGGATCTGATCGAGAGAGTCACTTTTTGAGCTCTCATTTAGTTCTTTACTAGGGAGCCATGGACTTCCTAAGCTATGCTGGGAGAAGGGGTTGTGGTAGGACTCCAGGGGTACTCTTGGTGATAAGCCATTCAGTCAGGCAATTCAGTGCCAGGCCCTGAGAATAAAAGAGCTGTTTGGATCCTGTAGAGCTGGGACCACACATAGTGCAAGGGTTTGACTGCAGATTCCTGGGCCCTGGTCATGGAACTACCCCCTGGCTCTTTAGATCTATTGAAACCAGGAAGAACTTCTCAGATGAGCACCTGTCAGTTCTTTCCTTTTGCAAAGACAGCCGGACTTAGAGTCAGAGCTTTCTGTATCATTGTATCTAGTTGGAGTTTTAACTGTTTAATTGGGTTGAGACAGGTTATAGCTAAACATATTAAGCACACACCCTGTATAGAAGCACATACCTGTTTTAATCCCTTCTCACACCCCTGCCCAACTGGCTGACAGAGAGTTCACACCCTATTTTCCTCTAATTTAAATATCCCTTTTCCACTTAAGAGAGTGGAGCTACTCCCCCAAATGACTCATGGATGCTTTGTGGGTGCTTTACTAGCTCTGTATCAGATCTCACTAGCGACATCAACGGCAGGTGATATAGATTTATTTATTAATCATTATTATTATTGCTTTTTTGGTTCATACCTGGCAGTGCTCAGTGAGTTGGCACTTTGCCACTGACCTTGCCTAAGATTCTATCCCTGGCACTGCATGGTCCCATGAACACAGATGAAAATGACCCTAAGCCAAGAATAGCTTCCAAGCCAGCCAGTAGGTCTCTCCCTCCCCCAACCCCTAAAAATAATTAGAACTGCTGTGTGAATGCTAGAATTTGGTAATGATTTATCAAGAGGCTCTGAGTATAGCAAACTGTATCATAATCTCTGATTCCTTCCAGCATGAACATATCTTGATTTTGGCCATGGTATTTCAAAAATTCAAGTTCCAATGCAAGCATCCTACCCTCTGCACTATCTATCTCTCTGTCCTGGCAACGTATTATCTAGAACTATGAATCAGGTATTTGTAAGTCTAGGAGAAATCCTAACTGTAAGAGGAGTTAGGCAGCTATTCTAAGTACCACATAGCTGTAGTTATCATAGCCAGTAGCAGGGTTTCTTGGTGACAGGAGGGCAGTATTAGAGTTAGGGAGATGGTGAATGAAACCAGGCAATCTCTCTTTTTTAAATTTTCTATTATACTACCATAAGATATACAGTTTTTTTTTTCAATCGGCCCAGATATGCTGATCCAGAGACTCACGGACATGGCAGAGCTGTACCAGCTCTCCCTGTGCCCAGCTGCTCATGAGGCGCCTGGGAGGGATGGTGGGTTCTAGCCCTGGCCCACCATCCCAGCAGAGCCTCACAACAAGCCAGACGACCCCCCCCACTGCATGAGGGCTGCCATTTTCCACATCTGGACCTCCCTCTCATCAGAACTCCATCCAGCAGATGAGCCTATCACAGCCCAGCTCGCGCGGGCCGCAAGTGGCCGCCGGTTCATCAATAAATGCTGGATTTAGAGGTGACTACAAGAGTATGCCACCCACACGGCAAGACTGGCAAGCTGCCTGTGTCGTATTTGATATGCCAAAATACCAGTAATAATTATGTTAGGTCATTCCCATGACCTAATATAATGGTTTGAGTCTCTTTATGTTCCTGGAGCGAGCAGATGCCCTTGGACTCTACTAGCATGAGATACTAGCATGAGACAGGACATATGGAGATGTTACTGGAGCCCGCTTGAGCAAACTGATGATGAACAGGAAGATAGTGATAGTGATAGCGAAGATATACAGTTAAAAATGTTCATATTTGGGCTTCAGTCATACAGTGTTCCAGCACCCATCCCCTCCACCAGTGCCCATTTCCCTCTACCAATGTCCCATGATTTTCCCCCTTCCCCAGCCTGCATCTATGGCAGGCAATTTTTGTTTCTCTCTCTCTTTCTCTCTCTACCTTCTTTTACACACTGTGGCTTACAATACATACAGTTAGAAGTTGTCATGTATATCCTTTTTGCCTACTTTCAATGCTTAGTTCTACGCTGGTATTATCATTTACAGTAATTATTAGTACACTGTTCCTTTCTCTGAATTGCCTAACCTCTGACTCCCACACATTTGCAATAGGTTCTACCCACTGACAAGACCTCCTGATCCATGTTTTGTGAAACCAGGCATTCTTTTTCTTTTTTTTAATTGAATCACCATGAGATACAGTTACTAGATATTCATGATCTGGTTTCAGTCATAAATGCTCCAATACCCATCCCTCCACCAGTGCACATTTCCCACCATTTTCTCCCTTTCCCCTCCTGCCTCACCCTCCACTTCCACCCCAGTCTGTCTCTATGACACACTCTTTGCTTCTTTCTCCCTCTCTCTTTTTCTGGGCATTATGGTTTGCAAAACAGATAGTGAGGGGTTATCATGTTAGTTTCTTTGCCTGCTTTCAGCACTTAGTTCTTACTAAAGTGATCACATACAGCTGTCTTTGTCATAGAGGTTCCTTCCCTATCCTAACTGCCTTTTCCCCATGCACTTGAAGCAGGCTTCTAGCCATAGATCAATCTTATTTCTACTGACCTTGGGTATTAAAGCCAGGCAGTGTTGAGACAAAATAGATATGTGGCGAAACCCCATAGTACTTGGCCTGTACCACCTGAGGAAATCATGGGTGGATGGAGGCTGTGACCTCAGTGGTCACAATGGGGAAAAAACACCCACTGGTTTCTTGTCTCATTTCCAAATTTTAGCAAGTTTTTCAGACTCAGAATTCACTAAGTTGCAGTCATATCCTCAAGAAGGATACCGATGACTAGTATAAAATTCACAGGGTAGTGACTCCTTCCAGTTCTTCTCCAAGTAAACATATAACCAAGTCACTAACTAGGTGTCAGTATATTGGGGAAAAGGGAGAACATATACTTTTTTTTTGGCTTTTTAGGGTCACCCTCGGTGATGCCCAAGGGTTACTCCTGGCTCTGCAAGTTGCACTTGGCAGTTCTCAGAGGACCATATGGGATGCCAGGGGTAAAACCTGGGTCAGCCGCGATGCAAGGCAAATGCTCTACCTGCTGCCACGTACATTTTGAGAGATGGTGGAGTTAGTAATTGAGTCCAATAACATCTTCTTTAGAGTGGGGATATCAGCAAAGCAGGTAACTGAAATCCAAAGCACTTTTGCAAACTCTGGTTGTAACTTTCCTTGTCTCAGGAAGTGTAGCTGACATTGACATACATACTAGCTGAGTTTCCAATCAATGTGGTATTAGCTATATAAAGGAGAAGACAAATAGAAATAGCTCGTCTCTTCCTCTTCCAACCAAGACAGCACATAAAAGTGAGTAAGGGGAAGGACAAGAACTATGTGATCTCACTTACTTCTGATATATAGAAGAATGACAAGAGAAGTAAATGCTTGGTGTGCACAGATAACCTTTGACCCTAGATCACAGAAATGAGGAGGACAGGGAAGGAAAGAAATCAAGGTACAGAGTAAGATGAGATAGATGGGAGGTTATGGGATCAGGGTCAGGGGCCTTGAGCACATTTGTGGTGCAGAGATGTGGTATATGTATGTATATAAACCAGAGATCCAACAGTATTGTAAGCATAAGATTCAAACTACAAACAAACTAAAAACTGTGTCAAGGAGGCATGCTGGGAGGTGGGGACAGTACACAAAAACCACTGGTGGTGGGACTGGTTGAATATTGGATTCCTAAAATTTAGTAACAACAATAAATATTTAGTAATGACAAAAAGGGAATAGCTCACTTCAGGGAAAGTAGAAGGTGGAAAAGTAGTGTTACCTTAAAGGACCTAATATAGATAATAATATTTTATTTTCATTCAGCTAATTGGTCTTCCCTGTGTAGAAACAAGATGAATTCTGGAGGATGATAGTATATTTCTACAAACCAAACTAAGTACTAGCTCAAAAATGTAGCCACCCATTGCCAAATGTCTATTTTGCCAGAGCCAAATATTATGGTTTCAGATGTGAAATATGCAACCATCAATTTGGTAATGTGGCCTTTTCTGGCAAAATTAGAAAATAGGATCAGAAATTGGGTTGTATTCATAAACAACAGGCAAAATCACATATCAAGAGTTAGTGCTCTTGCCTTCTGTTATAATATAGTCTGAAAAGATCTAGACTATTTGGACATGATGATATTTGTTTTACCAGAGAAAGAACTTACTGGAATGCTGGTTGGAAGGATGCATTTTCAAACATGAAATAAAACCTATGAAGAGTCACTGACTGGCCAGTAAAGCTTTTAGGGGTTCATGGTTCAGGGCAATATTAGAAAACACCCTCTAATATAAAAAAGAAAGGTTTCCCCCTGTCATGAAGGAGGGAAGCCCAGTGCATGGTAGACTCCTTCGGATTCTGGTTGTTTTTTCCACACTGGGAATCCTACTATGGCCTTATATAAACAGTATCACAGAAGGCTTCCAACACAGAGCAGTGCCTGGACAGGAAATGGTTCTGCAGCATGCTGTCTTACCACCAGACAACTTGGCAGCCCCTCATGCTGGTGGAGGGGAGAAATGTGTACTCTGCAGTGTACTATATTTTTCTGGCTTCTTGACTTCCAGAGAATATGAGGTGAGGAGAGGAAGTTACCATCAAGGCAGGAATAACTGACCTTAAATGATATCCGACAGGTAGGGCTGTTCTTTACGAGGGCAGACAGAAATAAATGTGGTTCCCAGGTGTTGCACTGGCTGTCTAATGTTACTCCTTTGCTCAACTGTGATACTAAGTGGACAGATTTCTTACTACTTGAGAATGACCGGGGAGGGCAGGAGCCCAGACCCTTCTGCAGTGACTATTTTGGGTAACATTTGGTGATGCTCAGGTGTTACCTCTGAACTCAGGGATTACTCAGGAATTACTCCAAAAGTGCTTGGGAGGGGAGAATCATATGGGATACTGGGAATGACCCCTGACCAGCCGTGTGCAAGGCAAGTGCTTTGCCCATTGTACTGTCTCTCTGGTGCCGACGGTATCTATTTCAAGTGCCAGGTGGGTACAAGTAACCTTTCTGTGAGTAGCAGGCTTGGAATGGTGGCAGAGAGTGGATTAATAGAGACGGGAGTTGGTCTGTGTCCTCCTGTTAGGTGGACCACTGAGACCATTACAGGTGGTGCTGAAGGTGGGTCTGTCTAGAATGGAGAGTGGAGGAGGGAGATGAGTGTCAGTGTGACTCCTAAACGGCCGCTCGCTCCATGGACCTTCATCTCTAAGGACTGCTTAGGGAGAGCCACTTAGGAGGAGCTCCTTGAATAGAATGGAAGACGTGGACCTAGACTGCGCCAAGGGTGGGTTGTGTTGAATACTATTGTTTACCACTTAGGTCATCATTTCAGTAAAGACATGTTTCTCCAGCTGCTAGGAGTGGTCTCAGCAAACAGCCCAAGCTATCAGCCTCAGCAGGGGTTTTCAACTGCAGAGAGTCACCTCGCTAATCCCAGGCAGCCTGTATCAAATAAAAGATCAGGGCAAAAGTATCACTTCACTTGTATCACTTGTCTTCCCATTGTTTATCTATTTGCTTGAGTGGGCGCCAGTAATGTCTCCATTCATTGGGAATGAGGTTCATTATTATTACTGTGTTTGGCATATCGAATACACAACAGGTAGCTTGTCAGGCTCTGCTGTGGCTCTGGGTTCATCCCAGGGGGCCCAGTCTTTTCTATGTCAGACCATCAACCATCCAGGGGCCACAGGGCAGAGCCCTAGGTATAGACAAGCCTGTCTCCTGTCTGCCACCTGCTGATGCAGCCGCACTCAGCCATACCTGCAACACCTTGAGGGGCAGGTGGCAAAAGTACAAAACATTTTATCCCATTGTGGGACCAGTGTGATGGCTCATATCTATTCCAGTCTTCTGATGGTATTGGCCCCATCTTTGATGGGTTTGCATTGATTTTAACTTCTCTCTGTCCATTTCTTTTGTCTTCTCCCATCCCCACCCCGACAGATGTTTCTGGGGCTCTTTGCAAGTATGAAAAAATACTTGTGAAAATTTCCCCACTCTCTACAATGTTTTTTCCTTATGAGAGAAATGTGGATTCTAACCTGGGGACAGACTGAACTTCCCAACTAACCCATGTTGGAAGATCCCAGGAGAATATATTTGGTGAGAAGCTTCTTATTCATGATTGAGCTCCATTGCAGAAAAAAAGAAGCTGATTGCAATTGGCAGTGTAACTGGATTTTTTTCTCAAGACAGTGTAAGACAGGAGAAATGGATCTTTAGTCCTTTCTTTTGACTCCATTTGACTTTCTGTGTAAGCCCAGCTGTGTGCAACGGAAAAAATGTGGACTATATGTTTAGAGGTGATTCAAATTCAAACTATTTTTTTAATTATTATTTTTTTGCTTTTTGGATCATACCCAGCAATGGTCAGGGGTTACTCATTGTTCTGTGCTCAGGAATTACCCTGGAGATGCTAAGGAGACTATACGGGATGCTGAGGATTGAACCCAGGTTGGCCACATGCAAGACAAATGCCCTACTTGCTGTACTATTGCTTCAAGCTCCTAAAATTTCAATCTTGTTTTTTTTCCTTTTAGTAGTTATGTGACTAGGCACATGACTTTCTTTCTTGACTTTAGCTTCCTTATTTATTATTTAAAAAAATATTTCATTATACCACCATGAGATATACAGTTAAAAAGATGTTCATGTTTGGGTTTCGATCATACAGTGTTCCAGCACCCATCCCTCCACCAGTGCCCATTTCCCACCACCAATGTCCCCAATTCCTCACCCCTCCCCTAGCCTGCCTCTATGGCAGGTTCATTATCTCTTTTTCTAGCTTCCCTATTTATTTATTTATTTATTTTTTGCTTTTGGGTCACACCCGGCAATGCTCAGGGGTTACTCCTGGCCCTGCACTCAGGAATTACTCCTGGCGGTGCTCGGAGACCATATGGGATGCCGGGGATTGAACCCGGCCGGCACAGGCATGCCGCGTGCAAGGCAAACGCCCTACCCGCTGGACCATCGCTCCGGCCCCTAGCTTCCTTATTTTTAAACTGTGCAAAAACCACTTAAAGAGTTGTGGGATGAGGAAGTATATAAAACCTCTTCAATATCTGGCAAGGAATTAGTTGACAGTAAAAGAGAATTTAACATTTTAATTTATTTTTAGCTTCCTTTTCGATTTTTACATGTTCAGTCATTGTTTTAGGAAAGAAAGTCGTTTGACTAATGCTTGTTCATTAAGATTTTAGTAATTTAATGGGATCAGTTATTCCCAGGGACATTGCATTTTAAAACAAGGAAGAGCAGTGATGACTGTATCAAGTGAGGGCATGCTGATGGTCAGCACCTGGGGGTTGGAAGGTGGTAGGACCTTACGGATGAAATCTTATAAAGGGAACGGCTCTTTATGTCCGGTATGCTTGATTTTTCTGAGTGCTCAATGAAGAGGAAAGATAAAACTTTCCACTTAAGGAGAATGGTCGGCCCTGCCCTCTTAATTCAAACTCCCCCTCCCCCCATCTGTGTTGAGAAGAGTTTGCCGACATCTTGCTTTTACAAGAGGGACAACTGAAATATCTTCTAGCTATTTGTTCCAGTAGTTCAATATATATTCTTGGTTATATCAAATATTTGATATTTTAGGAAATCAGCCTTGTTAAATTAAAGTGGATAAGATGGCATTTTAAGGTCACCTTGGTATGATCAAACATGACGCTGACATTTACAATCCATTTCCATTACTTCTCACATGTTTCCTTGTCAGTTAAATCCAGACTCTTTAAATTTAAAGGAGTTTCAAATCTAATAATGCAATTATAAATATTGTAGTTGAATCACTAACTTCCCGCTGATTTCCATGCAAGCGACAAAATCTTCATATGGCCTTTCTCTTCATTTAAGAAAAATTGAAATGATTGTATTATGCTATTACCTGCATTCAACAAACATGTTTTATTTACTCCTTATGCTTGTAAATTTTGTTCATAAAAACACCATAATAAATGTGCATAGTGATGTTAAAAAAACCCCAATAAATTAAAAGGCATGTGGTTAACAGCATTAATGTAAGGTTGTAAAATCCCCGGTTTTGCAGAGGCCACATTACCATTCAAAGAATGATTAGATTTATGTCTTTTGAGGTGGGGGGGTTTCAATCTGTGGGTTGAGCAATGACTTTGTTTTCACATCTTATATCTCCATTTTAATCACTGTGGAACCTCCATGCCACAGTTTTCTTTTTCTTCATTTGAAGGGATCTTTTAAGGCTGACATCTGCCTCTGCTCTTGACTTGATAGCTCACTATTAATATAGCATATAAGTATCCAAATGTCAAAATAGACCTAAAAATTACATGGGGAGAATTAGGTGAGAGTTGGTTGTCCAGGTGATTCAGAGGGAAAATGCTTACTGTTAACTAAGCTTGTAAATCAGAGCTTAAAATAGCACAGAAAAGAGCAGGGATGAGCTCTTGCACATATGAGGCCACACGTTCAATCTCTGGTGTCACCTACAGGCCCAGAGTGTGGTCCTGGCTTCTCTGCCTCAGTGTCTCTTATACCATTGGAGTGTGTTATTTATGACACGTTGTAATCAGGTGTTATACAACTAAAATGTGTAACCAATGTGAGCACCACAACTACAAATTTTAAACATTGTGGCCAGGAGAGTGACCTGGGATAGGCATGTATGTATCTCAATGACTCCTATAAAGTGCCACAACAACACAGCACAATATAACTACAACACAACACAACTACAACACAACTACAACAAAACAAGAGCCATACAGCTTAATGACTGCAGTCTCCAGCCACCCCGGGAAGCACTCCAGTTAAAGCGAGCAATCCTGTGAGCATTATATGTGGTGAGCACCACAACCAGATGCCTGGCCCCTGGCAAACCCTCAGTTCTGTGTGTCACCTCCAGTCATCAACAAAGAAATGGTGAAAGATTGTAACAGAGTTGTTTAAATGCTAAATATATATCCAGATATATCCATAGTTATCTTTAGGAATATAGGACCCATTTATCCTGGGGCCAAAGAGATAGTACAATGGATAAGGAGTTTTTCTTGCATGTGGCTGATCCAGATTAGGTCCTCAGCATCAACTATAATCCTCTAAACTGAGCCAGAGTAACCCTTGAACAAAAGAGGTGTGACCAGAAAACAAAAGAAATGTACATCCATTCAATGTGTATGAAATGAAATATAACTGTTAGTAGGATATGCAGTGAGAAAAATATGTGTATTAAAAACTATAATACTTTGGGTGACTGGAAAAGTTTTAAGGAGAAAACCTTTACATTGTTTCTTTTTTTCTTTTTCTTTCTGGGTCACACCCAACGATGCTCAGGGGTTACTCCTGGCTCTTCACTCAGGCATTACTCCTGGTGGTGCTCAGAGGACCATATGGGATGCTGAAGATTGAGCCTGGGTAGTCTGTGTGCAAGGTAAACACCCTACCTGCTGTGCTATTGCTCTGGCCTCTGGTGAAACATAAGTAACAAAATTTTATCATTACCTTTTGAAAGAGTGAAGACAAATGTAATTGCTCTTTTTTCTTTTTTTTAGGGGGGACAGCTTCCTCAGGGCCATACCTGGCATGTGATGCTTTGGGGGGCCAGGTAGTTGGAACTAGGGATCAAACCAAGGTCTACTCTATGCAAGAGAAGTACTAATCTCTGTATTAGCTCTCCAGTTTTTAAAAATTCTTTTTTAAAGTAGCACAGCATAATAAATTACATACAAATCAATTAAATGCCAATGCTTTCCTGCTTCAAGTATTTTTCTTAGGAATGTATATTCGTACAAAAATGCTTCGGCTGCAATCTTACTTGGCTATGAGAAAAGAGGACGTCTTGTGGTTGCTGTAACTTGAACGCAATTGGTGGAAGTCAGGGGTAAGTGAGTGAGAAAGAAAAAAGACAAACACCAGATGATCTCACTCGTATGCCAGCTATAAAGAAACTAAGCAAGGGATTAGAAAGTCCCCAACGGAAACAACCCTGAGATAAGGTCAACGGAACTGCAATCTGAAGACGCTGAGGGGGCGGTGGGC
Organism: Cryptotis parvus; assembly: GCA_021461705.1. Lineage (NCBI taxonomy): Eukaryota > Metazoa > Chordata > Mammalia > Eulipotyphla > Soricidae > Cryptotis > Cryptotis parvus. Next base: position 73,916 of record JAJIBD010007159.1, on the reverse strand, counting down.
GAGGGGTCCTTTGGGATAGAGGTGCAGGATGCTGGTTTCTGGGGAGGGGTGGAGGCACACAGCACAGCAACTATAAAATGTATTGCTTTTAGGTGCTCAATTCTCTGGAATCAAGTATAATCACATTATAATGTTGTAATCACCACTGCTCTTCTACAGAAATTTCCCATCTTCCCTAACTGAAACTCTGTACACATTTAAGCATTTAACCTGACCTCCTCACCACCCCAACACCCCCTCCCCTCCCAGCCTCTAGCAAGCATCTCATATGGTCTTCTGTCTCTATAAACTGGAGGGCTCTAGGAACCTCGCTGAAGTGGAATAATTAATATTTGTCCTTGTGTGACAGGCTTATTTCTCTTAGCATAATGTCTTCAAAGCTTGTTCATGTTATAGCATATGCCAAAATTTGTTTCCTTTTGAGGTTAAATATTCCAGTGTATTCATAAAACATCAAAAACATACATAGACACTTGGGTTCCTTATCTTTTAAAAATTTTCCTTTTGTTTTTGCTATACCCAGTGGTGCTCAGGGCTTTCTCCTGAGCTCAGTAATCACTCCGGATGGGACTTAGGGGAACTTATGGGGTGCTGGAGATTGATCACTGCAAAGGGAGCTCCTTACCTTCTTCACTTTCTCTCAGGACCATTTTGGGCTATTTTTAAGGCATATTTTTATAGTTGTTGCAGTTAAGGTAACATGTTAAGAATAGTGCTAACATTTATGATCTTGTTGTACAGTGCTTCTATTTTTTAGTTATTGTAGATAATTCTGCCATAAATGGGATGGCAAATTTATTCCAGTCCCTGCTTTTATATTTTTGTGTTCACATGCAGGAGATGAATTGCAAAATAATATAATTGCATGTTTACTGTTTGGAGGAGTTGTCGTACCATGACTATAGCTGCTGTGCCATATTATACTCCTACTAATTGTGTCTGAGTTCCAATTTCTCCACATTCTTGACCAAATTTGTTTAAAAGATTTGTGGGGAGGGTTTGAATCATATTGGTAGTGCTCAGGGATACTAACTGACTCTGTGTTCAAAGGTTATTCCTGGAGGTGCTTGTGTGATCAAAGGCATTGCTGGGAATTAATGATTTTTGTTTGTTTGTTTTTGCCTATATGCAGCAATGCTCAGTCAGGGTACATTCCTGGCTCTGCAATCAAGGATCACTTCTGGTGGGTTTGGGTGATTATATGACGTGCTGGGGATTGAATCAGGGTCATTCAAATGTGCAAAGCAAATGCCTTACTTCTATACTATCTTTCTGGTCCCTTCAGCTCAGAATTTTTTTTTGTTGTTGTTGGTTTTTTTTTATCACACCTGGTGAAGCTCAGGGTTTACTTCTGGCTCTGCACTCAGAAATCACTCCTGGTGGTGCTTGGGGGACCATATGGGATGTCAGGAATGGAACCCAGGTAGATCATGTACAAGGCAAGCCCCTACCCCCAGGTTTTTTTTTATTTCTTTTTTTTTTTTTTTGCTTTTTGGGTCACACCTGGTGATGCTCAGGGGTTACTCCTGGCTCTGCATTCAGAAATTGCCCCTGGCGGTGCGGGGGGGACCATATGGGATGCTAGGGATCGAACCTGGGCTGGCACAGGCCGGCCGCATGCAAGGCAAACGCCCTACCGCTGGTCTATCGCTCCGGCGCCAGCCCAGGGTTTTAAATTTATTTTATTATATCACCATGAGATATACCATTACAAAGCTGCTCATGATTAGGTTTCAGTCAGACATTGTTTCAGCACTCCATCCCTTCACCAGTGCACATTTCCTACCACCAATGTCCCCTGATTCCCTCCCCTTCTCCAGCCTGCCTCTATGACAGACTCTTTTGCCTCTTCTTTCTCTATCTCTGTCTGCTGTCTGTCTGTCTGTCTGTCTGTCTGTCTCCCATTCTCTTACACATTGTGGTTTGCAGTACATACATTTAGGGTTATCATGTACATTCAGTGCTCAGTTCTAGGTTGGTGTTACCAGTCTAGGATTTTTAATCAGAGAAATAGATACTTTGTTGGGTGTAAGGTTTTATCTCCTTTGTTTGATTTAAATTACCCTGAACAGCCAATGATATTAAACATCTTTTTATGTATTATTAGCTCTTTGGTTGTATTTTGTGAGAAAAGTTTATGTAAGTTCAGAGTCATTACATTGAGGTGTTTTGGTCGTTATTGAGTTGTGGTAGTTCTCAAATACATTCTAGCTGTCAATAATTTATCAGATATATGACGTTCAAATATTGTATTTTACTCTTTGAGTTGTTTTTACTTGGTGGTTCTTTATGCTCATACATTAATTTTTAAGTTTTTGTTTTTGTCCCACACATGGAGGTTCTAGGTCTTACTTTGGGTATTTGACCCATTTTGGTTTACTCTTTGTATACACTATAAGCTAAGGATCCAGTTACAAAGTTGCTCATAACACAGTTGTTTCAGGCATTCAGTGTTCCATCATCAATCCCACCACCATTGTGACCTTCCTTCCATCAATGACTCCAGTTTCCTACTCACCTACCCCAAACCTGCCTTCGTGGCCGGCACAAATAGCACGTTATATTGCTTGTTACAGCAAAATGGTAAATGTAATTATCAAAAAAATTAGTTCCGTAAAAGAAAATTTGTAAAAATTGTCAGTGTCTTACAATGGTACTATCAAAGTCTTTGAGTATTTACTGAACTGTTTGCTGCTAGTTTTGCCTTCTGTGTTTCTTCCCCCAATTGAGCTTCTTGAGCTTCTATGCTGCTTTCGAAACTATCTGATGTGGTGTGCTCCTACTGGGATGTCAGTTCTGTGGAAGTTGCAAGTGTCAAGCAGTCACATATGTGGCCATCTACTCCAGGACCTGAACAGCTGTAGTGATTCTTTGACTTGGTGTCTCTTCTGAGATTAGTTGTGAAGCAGTGAAGCTGGGCTGTTTTAGGCTGGATGCTGTGGGGTGTGGCTGTGGCTGCTGGGCCTTGACATGAGGAGAATCAGCCTGTCTCCATCCTGAGAAAGCCCTAGAGCTTTCAGTCAAAGACTGCTGTACCTGCTGGGAGTTTCATTGACTTGAGATTTCTTTGGAAATTAGCAATTTAGGTACCAAATTTTTTTTTAAATTAAAATCCCATGGTTTGTGAAGTTATTCATATTTGGGTTTTAGAAATACTATGTTCCAGCACTAATATTACCATCAGGATTAGTATTAGGCTTCTGTGTGTATTTGCTAGAATTCACCAGTGAAGAACTCGCTGTTTCTGATCTTTTATTTTTGGAAGGTTTTTAAAAATTAAAAAAATTATTATACTACAATGAGATATACAATTACAAAGCTGTTTATAGCTGGGTTTCAGTCATACAGTGTTCTAGCACCCATCTCTCCACCAGTGCACCGTTTTGGGTTTTGAATACTAACTCATTCTCCTTAATGGCAAGAGGGTTGTTCAGGTTTTCTGTTACTTCATGATTCTGTCTTGGAAGGCTGTGCTTGTTCGTTTCATGTAAGTTACCCCATTTTGTCATACTATTGTTTGTAAAATGTTTTAAAAAATAATTTTATGTATATATTATATATATCACTTGTCAATTGTCACTTGTCTTCCCGTTGTTCATCGATTTGCTCGAAAGGGCACCAGTAGCTTCTCCATACATCCTGTGGCGTGCTAGTGTAGCCCAAGGGCATCTGCTCTCTCCAGGAACATAAAGAACCTCAAACCATTCCTTCAGGTTCATGGCAATGAGGTCTATAATTGTTACTGGTATTTGCATATCAAATACGACATGGGTAGCTTGCCAGGCTATAGCCTATATGTATATAGGCTCAGGGATTACTCCTGGCTCTTCACTCAGGAATTACTCTGGCGGTGCTGGGACCATATGGGAAACCAGGGATCAAACCAGGGTAGGCCACATGCAAGGCAAATGCCCTACCCTCTGAACTATTGCTCTGGCCCTATAATATAAATTTTTTTTATAATTTTAGCCATTTTTTTTATAATTTTAGTCAACCTGTTAATCAATAGGTTTATCAATTTTGTTTTTTTTTTTGAAAATCCAACAGTTGATTTCTTTGATTTTCATCTTTTTTTTTCAATTCTACTTATTTATTCTTTGATTTTTATTATTGCTTTCTTCTGATAGTTTGAGGTTTGATTTTTTTTTTTTTTTTGCTTTTTTGGGTCACACCTAGCGATGCGCAGGGGTTACTCCTGGCTCTGCACTCAGGAATCACTCCTGGCGGTGCTCAGGGGACCATATGGGATGCCGGGGATCAAACCCGGGCTGGCATGGGCTGGCCGTGTGCAAGGTAAATGCCCTACCCGCTGGGCTATCGCTCTGGCCCCTGATTTCTTATTTTTTAAAGGATTAGCTAATTAAAACTTTTATTTTAGAATCATTGACTTATAGACCTCTAGGTTATATTCTTAGACATGTAAATTTCACTGCGTTGAATTTTTATATATTTATTTATTCATTTACTTTTTATTTGTTATTTTTGGGCCATACCCAGCAGTGTTTAGAATCCTTATTTTTTGTGTTTGTTTCTTTGAAGACAAGACATATAAATGTGTTATTATATGATTATCTCAAAATTTTAAGCTCTTACAAAGTTTCACATTTTATAATGTGAAAAAAGTTGTTGGTAATGACAGACATGCAAATTTTCTAATCAAGTAGGTTGAAGTCGTTTACTTCTGCCTCTGCAGAAAAAATTGGGTTTAACTCCATTTGATCATTTCTTTTTCTTTCTTTTTGGCGGGGAGGGTCATACCTCATGGTTTTCAGAGCTTACTCCTGGCTCTGTGCTTAGGGATCACTCCTGCCAGGGTTCAAGAGGACATGTGTGGTACTGGGGGTTAAATACGGTTATTGCTCGCAAGGCAAGTGCCTTACTCATGTATTATCAATCTGAGCCCTCTGTATTCTTATTTCTTCCAGTGATTTTTGCTCCATATAAATTGGTGTTTTATATTTTTTCTTTGATAATTTATAACACCTGCCTGGACCTACCCTTTAACAGTAAACTTTTTGTGAATATACATTTATAATCTATATAAAATTTATGATTCAATACGTTTTTGAAAACTTACCTCTGAAACATGAAAATATGTTTGTTTATTGTAATATACCTCAGTATTTACCTATAGAGATAATTGCTGTTAATTTTTTATGAGTATTGAGACTTAAAAATCAATAAAATTATTCTTAAAAATGAGATCATAGTGTACATGTAGTTGTGCTATGCTTTGTTTCATTTTAGGAATCATTACAGATTTTTTTATTTCAATAAAGCATCTCTTTCATCACTTTAATGTAAATTCCTCGACATATCTTTGCAGAATAGAAAGATGAACTTTTGCCAAGTAGACAAAACTTCCCAAAAGCACAATTGTGGTTTTCCCAAGTAAGATTAGAAATCTTTCAGTTATTTACTTTTTAAATTGACGTAATGGATTTTAATTATTTAGTTCTTTTGAACTGGTTATCCAGTTCACCCAAAGGGTGATTTTTCAGTCAGTAAAATCAAAAGGTTATTTGTGGTTATTAACCTCTCATTTTTTTTCTTCATTAAAATTTCCCCTTATCCTTTTGTCGTTGTTGCTGTAATAACTGTGGATCACACATACTTGTGCATTTGGTTGTGGTGCTCATTGGGATTACATATCTGGTTGTGATGCTTACACACTTGGTGCCCCAGCTTTTTGAGCTATTTCTCTGTCTGCCCCCCCTCCCCAGAAAGGGATTTTTACCCCTGGTGGGTTTTAAAATCATCTTTCACCTGTAGAAAATATAAATATTCAAACTTCAAGACATCTTGGTCAGACCAATGGGATTACAATCCTTGTTGTGGGTCTGTTACTTAAAAAAAATCCATCCAGGGGCCGGAGCGATAGCCCAGTGGGTAGGGTGTTTGCCTTGCACGCGGCCGGCCTGTGCTGGCCTGGGTTCGATCCCTGGTAACCCATATGGTCCCCTGAATACCGCCAGGAGTAATTCCTGATTGCAGAGCCAGGAGAAACCCCTGAGCATTGCTGGGTGTGACCCAAAATAAAAAAAAGCAAAAAAAAAATCCATCCAGATATATCCTAAGGTCTCATCAGCATTAAAACCAATATCAGCATTTATTAATTCACAAAGTTGCCATGGTGCTTGCTGGGAGCCACACACTTTGAGTTGCAATGCTCATACACTTAGTAAAACACTGGCATATATTTATATACCATTAATGAATGCAGTCATTCTATATCTGTCTTTTCCTTTCTGACTAATTTCACTCAGCATGATAGTCTCCATGCCCATCCATTTGCAGGTAAATTTCATAATTTCATCTTTTCTGACAGCTGCATAGTATTCCATTGTGTAGATATACTAGCCTGAAGGAATGGTTTGAATCTCTTCATGTTCCTGGAGCGAGCAGATGCTCTTAGGCTACACTTGCTTTTTTTTTTTTATAAGTATTTTATTATACCACCGTGAGATACACAATCACAAAGATACACAATTAAAAGTTCATACCTGGGTTTTGGTCATACAGTGTTCCAGCACCCATCCCTCCACCAGTGCCCATCTCCCACCACCAATTACCCGGTTCCCTCCCCCCCCCCCAGCCTGCCTCCATGGCAGGTTCCCCATTTCTTTCCCTCTCTCTCTCTCCCTTCCTTCCCCTCCAGACTATGGACTACAGAACATACATTAAAGGGTTGTCATGTGTGTCCTTTTGCCTGTATTTAATGCTCAGTTCTAGGTTGGCACTAGTACCCTCTACAATTGTCAGCACACTGTTCCATTCTCTGTCCTACCCAGCCTCTAACTCCCACATGTTTGCGACAATTTCCACCCTTGACAAGACCTCCTGATACAAGGTCATTATTTCACTTGATCTTGGATATTAGCATCACAATATGCACATATATATCTATGCCATGCAAATAAATGCAGTCATTCTGTATCTGTCTCTCTCCTTCTGGCTAATTTCACTCAACATAATCTTCTCCATGTCCATCCATTTGTAGGCAAATTTTATAACTTCATTTTTCCTAACAGCTGCATAGTATTCCATTGAGGCTACACTTGCTTTCAACAGGTCTTATGGAGATGTTACTGGTGCCTGCTTGAGCAAACTGATGAACACAAGAAGACAAGTGATACAAGTGATACAAGATATATCAGTTTCTTTAGCCAGGCCTCTGTTCTCAGGCACTTGGGTTGTTTCCAGATTCTGGCTATCGTGAATAGAGCTACGATGAATAAAGAAGTATAGATAGTGTTTTTATATGTGTTTTTTTGGGTCCTCTGGGTATATTCACAGGAGTGGTATTGCTAGGTCAAATGGGAGCTCAATATCTAGTTTTCAGAGGAATGTCCATATTGTTTTCCAAAAGGACTGGACCAATCAGCACTCCCACCAACAGTGGATGAGAGTTCCCTTTTCCCTGCATCCACACCAGCACTAGTTAGTTGTTCTTTCTGTTTTGAATGTGTGCCAGTCTCTGTGGTGTGAGATGATACTTCATTGTTGTTTTGATTTGCATCTCCCTGATGACTAATGATGAAGAGCACTTTTTCATATGCCTTTTGGCCATTTGAATTCCTTCTTTTTTGGAAGCTTCTGTTCATTTCTTCTTCCCATTTTTTGGTGGGGTGGGCTTTTTTCTTCTTGTAAAAGTGCTACCAGTGCCTGATATATCCTGGATATTAACCTTATCATGGATATCACTGGTATTACTTGTCTTCCCATTCATCGATTTGCTCAAGCAGGCACCAGTAACATCTCCATATGTCCTGTCATGTGCTAGTGTAGCCCAAGGGCATCTGCTCGCTCCAGGAACACGAAGAGCCTCATACCATTCCTTCAGGTCTTGGGAATGAGGTCTATAATTGTTACTGGATTTTGGCATATCAAATATGACATGGGTAGCTTGCCAGGCTCTGCCGTGTGGGTTGTTATACTCTCAGTAGTAGACTCTCATCTCATGCATTTACAGATGAACCAGGGAAGATTGGCTTTCTCTTGGGTGGAGCTCTGACATGCTGTGGAGTTCGGATGTCGAAAATGCGGCCCTCACAGTGTGGGGGTTCCTCTGGCTTCTTGAGAGGTTCTATTGGATGGTGGGCCAGGGCTAGAACTTGCCTTCCATCTTGGTCATCTCATGATCACCTGAGCACAGGGAGGGCCGGTAGCAGCTCTACCCATCAGATGGGTATTGGGTGAATATTCTTTCCCACTCTGTGAATTGTCTTTGTCTTGGTCACCGCTTCTTTTGAGGTGCAGAAGATTTTCAGTTTTATATAATTCCATTTGTTTGTCTTTGCTTCCATTTGCTTTGTCAGTGGTGTTTCATCTTTGAATATGCCTTTAGTTTCTATGTCATAGAGCATTTTTCTTATGTTTTCTTTGATGTACCTTATAGATTCATGTCTGATGTTGAGATCTTTAATCCATTTTGATTTGATTTTTTGTGCATGGCATTAGAAGGAGGTCTAAGTTCATTTTTTTACATGTAGCTGCCTAGTTTTCCCAGCACCATTTGTTGAAGAGGCTTTCTTTTCTTCACTTAATAATTTTTGCTCCTTTATCGAAGATTAAGTGATTGTATATTTGAGAGTGTGTTTCAGGATATTCAGTTCTATACCATAGGTCTACAGGTCTGTCTCTATACCAATACCATGCTGTTTTAATTATGACTGCTTTGTAATAAAGTTTGAGTTTGGGGAAAGTGATACCTCCCATCTTCTTTTTCCCAAGGATTGCTTTAGCTATTTGTGGGGTTTATTATTCCATACAAATTTCAGGATTGTTTGGTCAATTTTTTTGAAGAACGTCATGGGTATCTTTATAGGCACTGCATTGAATCTGTATACAGCTTAAGGGAGCATTACCATTTTGATAATGTTAATTCTCCCAATCCACTAGCAGGGTATACTCCACATACCCTCCTAGTGGATTGGGAGAATTATTTTGTATTTGACATTAATGATAATTAACAATTATCATTATGGGGACACCGTCCATTTCCTCAGGCCCTCTTTTATTTATTGAAGTAAGGTTTTGTAGTTTTCTTTGTAGAGATCCTTTATGTTCTTTGTTAAACTGATTCCTAGGTATTTGATTTTCTGTGGCAACTGTGAATGGGATTGTTTCTTTGATATCCCTTCTTCTCTTTCGTTATTTGCATTTAGGAAGGTCATTGACTTTTGGCTATTGATTTTGTACCCTGCCACTCTGCTATAGGAATCTATTATTTCTAGGAGCTTCTTGGTAGAGAGTGTAGGGTTTTCTAGGTAAAATATTATGTCATCTGCAAATAGTGACAGCTTGGTTCTTCCTTGACTATCTGGATGCACTTGTCTTTTTTCTTCCCTGATTGCTATGGCAAGTACTTCCAGTACTATATTGAATAGAAGTGGTGAGAGTGGGAAGCCTTGTCTTGTCCCTGATCTTAGGGGGAAGGCCTTCAGTTTTTTCCGATTGAGAATGATGCTCACTGTGGGCTTGTAGTAGGTGGCTTTGATTATATTGAGGAAGGTTCCTTCAATTCCCATTTCATGGAGAGTTTTTTATCAGGAATGGGTGTTGTATCTTGTCAAATGCCTTCTCTGCATCTATTGATATAATCATATGGTTTTAATTTTTCTTCTTTTTGATATGATGTATTATGTTGATTAATTTGTGGATGTTGAACCATCCTTGCATTCCTGGGATGAATCCTACTTGGTCATGGTGTATAATCTTTTTGATAACTCTTTGGATTCTATTTTAGTATTTTATTGAAGATCTTAGCATCTGTGTTCATCAGGGAGATTGGTCTGTAGTTTTCCTTTTCATGACATCTCTGTCTGCTTTGGGTATCAGGGAGATATGTGCCTTATAGATGCTATTTGAGAGTGTTTCTGTTTCTTCAATTTCCTGGAAGAGCTTGAAAAGAGACTTGGAAGTAGGTCCTCTTTAAAGGTTTGGTAGAATTCACTGGTGAATCCGTCTGGACCTGGGCTTTTATATTTGGGGAGACTTTTGATTACTGATTCCATCTCCTCTATGGTGATAGGTTTGTTGAGGTATTCCAAATCTTGTTGCAGACTTGGGAGACTATCAGAATTCAGGAATTTGTCCATTTCTTCTTAGGTTCACTTGTTTTGTGGCATACAGACTCTCATAGTAATCTCTGATGATCTTTTGAATTTCTATAGTTTCTGTTGTGATATCCCCTTTTCATTTCTGATTCTATTTATTTGGGTTCTCTCTTTCCCTTTTCTTGCAAATCTTGCAAGTGGTTTGTCAATCTTGTTTATTTTTTCAAAGAACCAGCTCTTGGTTTCATTGATCTTTTGGATTATTTCTTGGGATTCCATATCATTGATTTCCACTCTAAGTTTTATTATTTCTTTCTTTCTGCCTGGGTTGGGCTCCTTTTGCTGATCATTTTCTAAGATTTTAAATTGTGAAGTCAGACCATTTATGATGACCTTTTCCTCTTTTCTGAGGAATGCTTGAAGAGCTATGAACTTGTCTCTTAAACTGTTTTCGCTGTATCCCATGAGTTCTGGTAATTCGTGTCTTCAGTTTAATTTGTTTCCAGGAATTTTTTGGATTTCCTCCTTGATTTCTTTTTATGTTGTGCTTGTTGTCCAGCAGTGAGCTGTTTAATTCCAAGTGCTTGGTATTATTCTACATTTTTCTGTGTGATTAACTTCTATTTGCAGTGCATCATGGTCTGAAAAAAATAGTTGACTATTTCTATCTTCTTGATTTTATGGAGGGATGTTTTATGGTTCATCAAATGTTCTATCTTGTAGTATGTTCCATGTGCACTGGAGAAAAATGTGTATTCGCCTTTTTGGGGATGAAATGCCCTGTATATATTTCCTAGCCCTCTTCCATCTCTTCTTTTTTGAGTCAGTATTTCATTGGTAGGTTTCAGTCTTGTTGATCTATCAGGAGTTGATAGAGATTATTGTCATGGGATTTTGTGCCATCTTTCTGTATAAGTTTGTTGTTCTTTGGGTTTTGTCTTGTCTAAGAGTAGCTCTTTCAACCCTTCTTTTAAGGTTGGTTTTGAGTCTACAAAGTTCCTGAGCTGTTGTTTATCCATGAAGCTGTGTATCTGTCCTTCAAATCTGAGTGAGAGTTTTGCCAGGTAAAGAATTCTTGGTGAGGCGTTCACTTCATGGAATTTTTTTCTCTATATTTCACCACTGCCTTCAGGCTTGGAGGGTCTCTTCTGACTTAGGTCTACTGAAAGTTGAATGGATGCTTCTTTGTATACAATTTACTTCTTTGATATTGCCCCTGGAAGAATTGTGTCTCTATCTATGGCATCCATTATTTTGACTAGGATATCTTAGAGGTTTTTCTATTGGGGTTTTTTCTTGCTGGTACCCTTTAGGCTTCTTGGATCTGGATGCCTTCATCCTTTAACTCTGGGAACTTTTCAGCAAGGATGTCTTTAACTGTTCCTATTTTCTTGGGCTTGCTTTCCTGTCCCTCTAGGACTCTGGTGATTCTTATGCTGTTCCTTCTGGATTCATCGCAATGTTCTCTGTTCTGCCGCTGATCCATTTTCTGGTCTTTTTCCATCTTGTGTATTTGTATGAGTGCTTTCTGCTGCTCATCCTCAGTCTCACTGATTTTGTCTTCTGCTGCTGTCATCCTCCTGTTGAAAGCCCCTATTGTGCATTTCATTTCATCTATTGAGGTTTTTAGCGATGATATTACTATTTGTATTGTTCTCATATCTGCTTTCAGTTCCTTCTGTAATTTATTGACTGCTTTTTCCACTGCTTCATTTATGTCCTCCTTTATTTTATTGGACATCTGTTCAGACAGACAGACAGACAGAAAGAAAGGAAGAAAGAAAGAAAGAAAAAAGAAAGAAAGAAAGAAAAGAAAGAAAAGAAAGAAAAGAAAGAAAGAAAGGAAGGAAGGAAAGAAAGGAGAAAATATGCCCAGCTGTACTCAAGACTATTATCACCCCTTGGATTATTCAAGAACCCCACCCTGGTGAGGACTACAGTTTAGATAATAAAAAAGAGAATCAGTCATTGCTTCTTTGATTAGGAAAATTATAAAAGACTAAAATAAAGATAATAAGACACAAGGGGGACATATGTTCTATTTTTTTCATTGAGTTCGTTAAACAGAAACCTGCATCTTTATTATCCAAAGTTTGTAGTTTATGTTAGGAGTCACTCTTGGACTGTATTGTGAGATTCATCTTCTCAAAAGGATCAGATTGATTTTTATCAATATATCTCATCCAATAATTGTCACTTATGAAATCCTAATAGTCAATCTCTCTGTGTAAGAAGTCTGTTACCATTACTAAATATTGTAGGTTATTTTATTTTAATTTAGGAATAGCGAAGACTCTAGAGGCTGAAATAAGCTCTTATCTTTATTTTAATTTTACCCTTTTATTGAAACACTGTGATTTACAAAGTAAAAAGGTTTTCATAATACTGTTGATAGAAAGACTCATACTTCAACACCACTCCCACCACCAGTGTGTTCCCACAACCAAAGACCCTCATTCCCACTCACTCCAATCCCATGCCTGCTCCCTCAGCTGGCACTAATTATGTTGACCGTTAAAGCACATCTGTCTGTCTGTCTGCCTGCCTGCCCGCCTGCCCGCCTCCCTCCCTCCCTCTCTCTTTCTTTCTTTCTCTCTCTCTCGCTCTTTCTTTCTTTCTTTCTTTCTTTCTTTCTTTCTTTCTTTCTTTCTTTCTTTCTTTCTTTCTTTCTTTCTTTCTTTCTTTCTTTCTTTCTTTCTTTCTTTCTTTCTTTCTTTCTTTCTTTCTTTCCTTCCTTCCTTCCTTCCTTCCTTCCTTCCTTCCTTCCTTCCTTCCTTCCTTCCTTCCTTCCTTCCTTCCTTCCTTCCTTCCTTCCTTCCTTCCTTCCTTCCTTCCTTCCTTCCTTCCTTCCTTCCTTCCTTCCTTCTTTCTTTCTTTCTTTCTCACACCCAGGAATTACTCCTGGTAGTGCTCAGGGGGACCATATGGGATGCCAGGGATCGAGCTTAGGTCTGCCACATGCAAGGCAAATTCCCTACCAGCTGTACCATCTCTCCCACCCAGTTGAGGCATACTTTCTGTTTGTTCATTTAAAGAAGGTAGATTTTCAGGGGGACATTGAGTGACTTTCTTTCTGGAAAAGTTTGGTAGTCTCTCATGTAGAAGAATGTAATTTGTGTAGTTGTATATCCAGGTGTAGTTTTATCAGTGAGTATGTCTTCTCTTTCTTAGAAACTAACATTTTTACCAACAGAGGAAAAAAATAAAATAATCCCTTCCTTGTCATGGGAAGTAGACCCCTACCCCACCTCCTTTTCTTTTCTTTTCTTTCTTTCTTTCTTTCTTTCTTTCTTTTTTTTTTTTGCTTTTTGAGTCACATCTGGCAATGCTCAGGGGTTACTCCTGGCTCTGCACTCAGGAATTACTCCTGGCGGTGCTCGGGCGACCATATGGGATGCCGGGATCGAACCTGGGCCGGCACAGTCAGGCCACGTGCAAGGCAAACGCCCTACCCGCTAGACTATCGCCTGGCCCCCAACCTCCCTTTCCTTTGATGCCTCTTCTCTCTTGATACAGCACTTCTTTCCCTGGTTTGCACTGTTCAACTTTAAAATTTACAACCATGTAAAGTATCCATAAATGTTAGTAAATTGATTTTTCCTATGCTAATAATCTGTCTGATGCAACTTTGATTGCTTGTGCAGCCCATGAAGAATCCATAGGGGTGAGGGACTTTCCCTGGTGCCCTGACAATGTATCATATGGGTTTTGACAAATGTATAATGACATGTATTCATATTTATAGTATTGTATAGATTAGATTCTCATCTTAAAATATCTATGAAACACTTATTCATCTTTCCTTCCTACTGTCGAAACACACTGATCTTTTTATTGTCTCCATAGTTTTGTCTTTTCTAGAATGTTATATACTTGAAATCTGGTATTAGGTAACCCTTTCAGATATGTTTCTTTCACTTTATAACTTACATTTAAGGTCCCTCCATATTTTTTATGACTTAATAGTTTATCTTTTTTTCTTTTTTAAAAGTACTGGATAATGCTTTATTGTCTGAATGTAATTTAGATTTCATCCACTTACCTACTGAAGGGCATTTTTAAAAAAAGTATTTTATTTGCTACCGTGAGATATACAATTACAAAGATATACAATTAAAAAGTCCATATTTGGGTTTTGGTCATACAGTGTTCCAGCACCCGTCCCTCCACCAGTGCCCATCTCCCACCACCAACATCCCCGGTTCTCTCCCCTCCCCCAGCCACCTCCATGGCAGGTTCTTTATTTCTTTTCCTTTCTCTCTCTTTCTCTTTTCCTTCCCCTGAAGGGCATTTTGATTGAGTCTGTGTTTTGAAAGTTGTGAATCAAGCTGTTTTATACGGCTCCCCCTTCCCTCATCTTTACCCTCCTATCCTGTACCCAGCACTGCTCAAGGGATGGAAACTGGAGCTCTTGTATGCAAAACATAGGTATTAACCCTTTGCACAATCTTCCCAGTCCTTGCTTGTTGCAGGACTCCTAAGGGCCGCTGCATCTGCTCTGGATTGCCTCCCGCAAATCACTCCGTAGATAAGGGGGTAGTCTAAATGTGGCAGTTTATCCGACCATGTATGCTGTACTAGCTGGTATAAATATTCTCCCATGCTATCACAATCATCGTGGGACTAGCTAGATCTTACCAGCATATTAGCCTGGCCACGTAAGAACACCTAAGTAATTAGACCAGAGAGAAATGCTGTTTGCTTCCAAACAAACAAGCATGGCTCCCTGATAAAATATAAAACTACAATGAAGTAGAGGAGACTTGTGAAGGCTTGGAGAAATATTTAACTGGCATTGGTGTTGATCTTTGGTACAGTGACATGCCATCTCAGAAACCCCCTTCTCTACATTTCAAAGGCATTCCCGCTCAAAACATTAGCACAGTAAAGGCCCTAGGTGAGATGCAGGGAGGGATTACTTAAGGGCATTGGACCCTCCCTGCTTTCCATAACAATGGGAGGAAGGTCTGAGTTGCGGGGTATAAACTTGCCGGTTCCCCCTCCCGGGCTTCTTCCCGGTGGGATCTCGCCTTGTGAGCGTTTATTCCCTTGGAAGCTTTACACGTGGTGGTCGCCATCTTGGCCTATACGTGGCTGGGGTTCTAGCCTGGAATCCTAAGCATCGGGTTTTTCCTTTTGCTAATTTGTATGCCTGAACCTGTGATAAGTAAAGCCTTTTAAAACTATCGGATTCCTGAGTGTTCATCCATTCCTCGCCGGCCGGAGGTAGAAGGGAACTTCGCTTCCGGCACTGTCGGGGACCCCGGCAGAGCGCCCGACACTTGCTTATTTCTTTATTTTAAGAAAAACATGGGATGTGTGTGTGTGTGTGTGTGTGTGTGTGTGTGTGTGTGTGTGTGTGTGTGTATCATTGTACCACAGCTGGCTCTATTCTGGGCTTACTCCTGACTCTGTGCTTAAGGTTCACTCCTGGAAGGGTTCTGGAGACTATATCTGCTGTAGGTATTGAATGGGATCGGCCACATGCAAGGGGTTCAGGTACATCAATAATGTAGAGAGTGTGTGACCATATATCCAAACTGCAGAGTCAACAACACTGAAAGCAGGCGATACAACCCACAACAACCAAACTGAAAAATGTGCTTTTCAAGGAGGCAGATTAAGGAGTTGAAGTGGGGGTGGGAGGAACCTGAGGTCACTGGCAGAAGGAATTTGGCACTGATGGTGAGATTGGAAACACAGATGCCTAAAACTCAACTATGAATAATTTTGTAAACTATGTTGTCTTAATTAAAAAAATTAAAAAATTGAGTTAAGGGTCCTGCAGCAGTAGCTCTCACACTATACTTCCTCACCAATTGCAAACAAGAAAGAAATACATAAATTAAGCTTCAGTTTAAGACCCTACAGGAGATAAAGCTATTTTACTAATCTAATAGGAAGATTTCTTACTTGCTTAGCAACAAGCCCAGCCACTGGACACTGAGAAAAATTTCACTGGATAACACTTACCAGCTGAGCCTTTTCTTCTTCCCAATGAACTCTAAATTTTTCTGTTGCAGATAACTTTCTTTTTGTGTCTGCTTTCTGTAGAAACTTTCCATTTTATCTTACCCCTTGGAGTTTCTTTCTGGCCACCAATTTATAAAGTTACTTAATAAAGCCAGTTAGATATTCACAATTATCAAGTAAAATAAAATTTTATTTTGAACAAGGTAATGTTATTTGGTCAGGTGATTTTTCTTGGCCACTTAAGTGAGGAAGTGAAATTCCATAGGTCCAATCCACATCCATAGACTTGATTCCATAACTTATAAAAACATAAAAATTCCCAGAGCACCAAAGCACTGGAGACCTAATGTGACAGCAATGAGACCGTCATGACAAGAGTTCACTTACTAGCCTGTGCACTTGAGCATTTCTAAGAGAATATATCACTGTATCACTGTCTTCCCGTTCATCATCGATTTGCTCGAGCAGGCACCAGTAACATCTCCATATGTCCTGTCTCATGCAAGTAGAGCCCAAGGGCACCTGCTTGCTCCAGGAACATAAAGAGCCTCAAACCATTCCATCAGGTCATGGGAATAAGGTCTATAATTGTTACTGGTATTTGGCATATCAAATACAACATGGGTAGCTTGCCAGGCTCTGCCGTGCGGGTAGCATACTCATCTCTAAATCCAGCATTTATTGATGAACCGTTATATATAATTTTATATATATGTATATATAGTTATTATTTTGACAGCATTTTCCCCCTTCTATTCCCTTCATTGTTGCAGTGCATCAGAATTCACACACACATACACACACAGCTGCTATTGCTTCGAGGTTTACAGCTTGATTGCATTAGCACAGGAACACACAAGCATTGCACTCAGAGTTTATGTATGGCCATGTATTGTTGTCTAACAGCAAGTCAGGAGCTCTGCCACTAAGCCATATTCCTGGGTCCAAGAGAATAGAGCTTAAGTATCCTGATCCCCCAACTCTCACCACAGTCACAGGCAAAGACACAGACAGACAGACAGACAGACAGACAGACAGGCAGGCAGGCAGGCACGTGCTCACACACACACACACAATCACACATTTTAGGAAACTGATGGATGTGCTAATTGATTTGACTGTGCTAAAACTTTACAATGCATGTATGAATCAACATTATTTATGCTGTATATATTATTTATTTGCAATTCCTTTTTAGTCAAAGATTGTAGAACTTATTCTATTTTCAAATTAATTTGACTCTGATCTGTTCAGTCTCACTACCCAGACATTGATGTGATCCCTGCTGCCACAGAAGGAAGAGATGACCATGGTAGAATTGGGACTCCTTAGGAACTGCCTTTGTTTCTTGTATTTAATGGTATCCACAAAACAATATTCATACCTTCTGTCAAACTGTTACCAAGGAGAGACAGCTGGCCATTACTCAGCTTGGTGTATCAAATAGATATTTTTGAAAATATATAAGCTTTGAAGATTTTTATTCTTCAGATAACTTTGGCTTTGAAAACTCTGTATATCTTAAAAGCAGTTTTATAATGTCAGTAGTTTCCGGTGATTGATAGTCACAGCACACCGAGCTCATGGAGACATTAAAAATGTGGCATAGGAAAAGGGAAAAAGGCACTTTACAATATTGGATTCTGTAGCAGTAAGTAATATGCTCTTGGCTTTTCTTTCCTTTACTGAGGATTTTCCCCCTTTAAAAAAACCCTCTCTTCTGAAAGGTCTATGTTTTATTGCATTCTAGTTTTGGACATACATACTAATAAAAAAAGTTTTTTTTTTCTATGCTTGCAAGAATCCTATTTCTCAAAAGAGACAGAATTATTGGATAAGTGGTGTAATTTTGTTTCTCTTTTGAATACTGAAACCTGAAATTAAAAAAAAAATGCCCATAGGTAGGGATAGTGGGTAGAACTCTGATGCTGGTGGGTCTCCACTAGGGGCCGTGGGGGTGCTTGTGCAACATATTCTCACAGATGGAAGGTATGTCCTTTCCCGAATGTGGCCACTGAGTGTAAAGACTGAGTGAAATGCAGAAGCAATGAGATGGGATTTGGTTCATTTTGTAAAACCCAGGGAGGTTATTCTCTCTGTATGTACAAGTAAGTTATTTTTCCTAACTAGAATGTGTCCTGCAAATTAGATTATGGTAGGATAGATCTGTAATAAATAGACCTGGGAATGTAATAGCTTATCACAGCAGTTTATTTCTTGCTCTGTAATGGCGTAGGATGCATTTCTATGCTGGGAGAATATCTCTGTTTGACTCATTTACTCAGGAACCCAGATTCCTTCTACCTTATGGCTCTACTATTCCCTTGAATAACACATTTTGGGGAGGACAAAGAACTGCCATTGCAGGCTCTATTACTGTAAACATTATTTATAAAACAAAGAGGCAAGCTGTATTTGGCTTTAAGGGTAGAGTTGATTGACCCCAAACATTAGTCATTTCAAGTGGAGAAATGAAATGAATGTGGAGAAACAGGCATGGAAGACCTTGAAGTAAAACATCACTTCCTCTTCTATTGACTAGACCCAGGTAACACCTAATGCTAACATCCACATAAGTCTGGAAAGTGCAGTCCAGTTGTGTGCACCAGCAGAGTAGAAGCATATTGGCAAATAGGTGGTAACCTCGGCCACCTCCAGGACAAACTAAAAATATGACTCTGGAATTTAAGCTCCACCTCACATTATTATATGATATTCTCAAACACTCACTCCACCTCACTCAGTGAGAGAGGAGTGAGAGAGGAGAGATTAAAGGAAAGAGCTTTAGGCTTTCAAGAACCTGTGGTCTTATTCCTTTGTCCATTGGTTGGGGGAATGGTCGTTGGCCACAAATGAGATCTAGGACCTAGCCAAACCCCAAAAGCCTTTTCTGTGATACTGGGGTAGCCAGAGGAGTGCAGCTGACCAGAGTTTTGCCCTAAACTCCTTGACTCTAGTGAGCCTTTTCTGCAGGATTCTGGGTGTGCGAGCCTCCTGCCCTCTATGCTTGCCATAACCTGAACGCCAACATGTTGGACCAGTGTAAAGAGAAGGCGACTAGAAGCAACATCACCAGGATATTCTGATTGTTTTTCTCATACCAGAAGGTTGCTTTAGACCCTCTCAACCCACAGCTGTGCTGGTAACACTGGAAGAGAGACACTCCAGACCCAAGCACTCCAGACTCACAGCTGTGCTGCTCAGGCCCCATGTGGAGCAGCCCATGGAGCTCCCAAAGGGTGGTAAATGGCTCAGTCAGCCCCTGGCCGAGTCCAACATAGCTCCTAGGGTTCGCTTACATGTGCAGGGGGTCCACGCTGGCCTGACTTGGAGGCGGGATTTGGGCTCCTCCTCCCATTCCTCCACATCAGAGGGCGTAGCTTTGAGCTCCCAGCCACCACACCCAACAACCAGAAGAGAGACACTCCAGACCCACAGCTGCACTGGCACGTGGCCGAGGAGCAACATTCTTTGACAATAATGGAAGTTAGGACCAGGTCCTTCCCAAGAGCTTTCACATTTATACACTGTAATGATTATTCTCCCTCATGGCAGAGCCTGGAAAGCTAGCTGTGTTGTATTTAATATGCCCAAAACCGGTAACAGTTATAGACCTCATTCCCATGACCTGAAGGATTGGTTTGAGGCTCTATGTGTTCCTGGAGTAAGCAAATGCCCTTGGGCTACACTAGTATGTGACAGGACATGTGGAGATGTTAATGGTGCCCACTCGAGCAAATCGATGAACAATGGGAAGACAAGTGATACAAGTGATTCTCAAACATAGGGTTCAGGAAGAATGACTTTATATTCAGATTTGGATTTGTATCTTAGCTGAGCTGCTTTCTTGTGATGCACCCTTGGGTAATTGTTTCACCAATCTGTATTTCACCAATCTGTATTTTAGTTTCCTCATCTGTAAATTTAACTTCTAGGGTCACTGTAAAAATTAAACAAAAGAGACGATTTCCAATTTAGAAGAGTTTAATAAATAGTAGCATTTATTATCAATATTTTTCTAACTTGCTTCTTAGTGAATATATTCAATTCTGGCTTATGCTTCGGCTTCTCTTCTCAATGTATTATTTAACTTCTCTAGGCTCAGTGTCCTCAGTTATAAAATTATAACAACAATAATACCAATTTCCTAAGGTTGTTGTGATAATTCAATGATTTATCTCATGAAATAAGATTATTAGATTTAATGCAAGGTTACATGCAATACATAATTATTGTTTGGTGTACTTATCCCTAACTCCAGGGGGATTCTTATGATTAAAAATCATTCAACCATTAAGAAATGGACTTTTGTTCATTGCTGGTGGGAATGCCAACTGGCCCAACCATTTTGGGAAACAATACGGTCATTCTTCCAAAAAAAAAAAAACTATAAATTGAGCTCCCATTTGACCTAGCATTACCACTTCTCAGAATATACTCTGGGGGTCTGAAAAACACACAGAATAAACAGCATCTGCAATTCTATGTTCATTGCAGCACTTTTCACAATAGCCAGAATCTGGAAGCAACCCTAGTGCCTAAATGACTGGATAAAGAAACTATGGTACATCTATGCAATGGAATACTATGCTTTGTCAAAAAAAAATGAAGTTGTGAGATTTTCCTATAAATGGATGGACATGTAGAATATCATGCTGAGTGAAATAAGACAGAAGGAAGACCGCATGATTAGAAATGACTGCATTCTTTGGTGGGTTTAAAAATAGTATGAGACTAATATCCAAGGCTAGGCAGAACAGGGACAAGGAGGACGTGTCAATAGTTGGAATCTAACACAAGTGTGTGGGGTACAGAAGTTAGGTAAGATAGAGAAGGGACCAGTTTGCCAACAACAGTCAGAAATGGCAATGCTAGACTAGAACTGAGTATTCAAAGTATGTAAAAGGTCAGTGTCTGTGTTGCAAATCGAATGCACAAAGGGAGAGAGGTGATATAGATAGATAGATAGATAGATAGAGAGAGAGATAGAGAGAGAGAGATAGATAGATAGATAGATAGATAGATAGATAGATAGGTAGGTAGATAGATAGATAGATAGATAGATAGATAGATAGATAGATAGATAGATAGATAGATAGATAGATAGATAGATAGATAGATAGATAGATAGATAGATAGATAGATAGTGAACCTTCCATACAGGCAGGTTGTGTGTGGGTGAGGGGAGAAGCGGGTACATTGATGTCGTGAAATGCGCACTGGTATAGGGATGGGTGTTGGAATACTATATGACTGAGATCAAATCTTAAACATCTCTGTAATGGCCCGTCATATGGTGATTCAATAAAATAAAATTAAAAAATGAAACTAAAAATACTATTTTCCCATGGAGCCTGAGTGATATTACAGCAGGTAGGGAATTTGCATTGCATGTGACCACCAGGGTTTGATCCCCTGCTTCCCATATAGTCGTCACTGCTAGGAGTAATTCCTGAGGTCAGAGCCAGGACTAACCCTTGAGCACTGCTGGGTGTGGTCCCAAAATAACAACAGCAAACAAATAAAAAAGTCATCCTCATCATTTGTGCTACAGAGATAGTGCAATGGGCAGGGAACTTGTCTTGCAAGCAGCAGCCTGGGAATCGCGTATGGTTCCCTGAGCCCTGCCAGCAGTAATCCCTGAGAGCAGAACCAGGAGTAAGCCCAGAAACACTGCTGCGTGTGGTCCCCCACCCTCCAAATCATCTTCATCCCCATAGCCATGATTAATTAACTCATCAAATATTGAATTCCTGAGGGCTAAATTCTGTCCCAGACTCCGTGGATATAAATGGCAAATGAACCTCACTTAGTCCCTGTCTTCACAGAGTTGAGGAATATGCCGATAGATATTTTCTCTTTTGAGCAGTCCTTGCAGTGAGCATCTTTGGCTTATCATCTAATTTCATCTTTTGCAATAAACGGTGAAAGTAAACATTATTGTCTTTGTTTTAAAGACAAGGCAAGAAGAGAGCTTAAATGATTTGTGTAAGGCCACAGAGACAGTCAATGGGAGAGATAGTATTTGAAACTATATCCTCAAACTCAAATGCCAGTGTTCTGAGCAATCATGCTGCGCTGTCAGATCTGGCTACATAAAAGGATTTGCCTGCAAAGTATATGCTGTTTAATGGGAATGAGGGTGGGAGAGAGGTGGGGTGGGATGGTGGGGGCTGGGAGGGTGAGGGTGGCCTCTTGGTCTCTCTGGGAATTCAGTTCCATCTCTGGACCATTTATGACAGCAAATGCCCTCTCTACTTGGATGACTTCAAACATCCCCCAGGATTAGAAACATGTAATCTTATCAACCAGGTTTGGTTTTTGTCTGCAGGAGACCTGGGCTTTTCAATTTAAGCACTGGCTTTAAAAATGGGAAAAAATAACACAAAGAAATCTACTGTCCCTACCCTTCTTTAAAATGATGAATGCTTTTTTTAAGGCAAATCCATCATTGGTCACTTGAGGGAGGAAATGTCAAGAAAAGTTATGGTTTGTTAGCTTTTACTTCTTGACATTATACAAGAAAGTAATTGAAGTACAACAAATGCCATGTTGTTTTACTTCATCTATTTATACAGCAATCTGACAAGATGAATATATATGTTACTGTGGATTTGGACAAAAAGTGACACAGGCTCTATGATTTGTTCTTTTGTCTTATCTGTGCTGATCAAGTGTGCTTTCCTTCATGAAAACACAAGGCAGAAGAATTGATGTCATTTCACATAGATTTGGGGATATCAAACAATTGAACTCGTTTCCTTCTTTCAGACCCATTAACCTCTGATCTCAAGATTTTTAGTGTCTTAATGTGGATGTCTAGTAAAAAATGCCCAAATCCATTTCAATAGAAAAAATGTAGTTAGTATTTACTACGCAGGTGCTGTTGTGCCAAACAGATGCCATGAATTCACAATAACTGATAATTCAAACTCTGCCTAGATTCAATATCATCTTTATGCCATTTAAGGAAAAAATTATGCTTGGCAAATGAGCAAGGGGTATCTAATGACAAATTATGCTTTGGCCTGAAAACCAATATGTGAAGCAGATTTTAAGTGCAAAAGGAGAACTTTCTGTTACAATAATTTGAAAGTAATATCTCTGGAGGATATGTAATTTTGATTTAAAAAAGTTTTTTTTTTTTTTTTGCTTTTTGCGTCACACCTGGCGATGCTCAGGGGTTACTCCTGGCTCTGCACTCAGGAATTACTCTTGGTGGTGCTCAGGGGACCATATGGGATGTCGGGGATCGAACCCGGTCGGCTGCATGCAAGACAAACACCCTGCCCGCTGGACTATCGCTCTGGTCCCTGGTTTTGTTTTTGGACCACACCTGGAAATGCTCAGGGTTTTTACTCCTGGCTCTGCAATCAGGAATTGCTTCTAGTGTTGCTGTGGGAACCATACGGGATGCCAGGCACTCTGCAATGCCCTACCTTCTGTACTATCGCTCCAGCCCTCAAATAAGGATTTTTAAGCTCATTTAAAAGTGTGAAAGGCCACTTCTTGATGGATATTATATTTCTAGTTCTATGAAAAAATCCCGTTTCTACGGCAGCCAAGATATCCATGTGGTGAGGTAGTCTGGTTGTCAAGCAACTTAAATAGGAGAGACAGGTTAAATTATTATTTTTTCTTTTTTGAAAGGTTTCAGCCACAAAACAAAGGTATAGTACTACTTATTCTGCAGTAAACATTTCTTCAGTTCTCAATATAGGTAGTTGGGAAGAAAAGAAACTAAAACTCAATTTAAATAGAAAGAGGAGTAGTGAGCTTTCAGTGTGTTGTAACCTTTTAAGTTCTCTGAAATTGCCTTCAAAAACCAACTGGGATCAAAAAGTGAGTTATCTAGGGCTATAACATTAAGAATCATGAGACAAGATCTTCATGGAAAGATTATAGTAAGAGGATATTACTTTGCATTTTGGAGGCTCTGTATTTTTATAGCCCCTTTATTGAAACAGTCCCCTTTGCATATGTTCCTATTTCTATATAAGTGGGTTGATAGTTCTGACTCCAGAGACTTAAGGATCTGAGTTTATTTTTTTGTTACTGTGTAAGAAAAGAATTTGGCCCTTACTCAAATGTAATTTTCACTTTCCCTCAGGGTCTGGGACATAAGTTACATTATAACAGAGTGGAGTGTCTTTTTTAGGCTTGGAGATTGTTCATACCAGATCTTAAGATGGACTAGCCACACCTGATAGGTTATTCGAGAAAGACCAACCCCCTTGTGGGGATTTATAGGCATGGGATCAGCTGACTTGGAAATTAGGTTCAACCTCTTGGACAATCCAGTGATGATGAAGTGCTAGTAAAAACTAGGAACATAGAGTTCTGGTGAATTTCCTGGTTGGTTTTCTTTTTCTCCTCCCCCTTTTTATTTTCTTTTTGGGTCACACCCTGCGATGCTCAGGAGTTACTCCTGGATCTACACACAGGAATTACTCCCGAGGTGCTCCGGGAACAATTGGGATGCCTCAGATCAAACCCAGGTCGGCTGCAGGCAATGCCCTACCCGCTGTACTATCGTTCTGACTATGCCTTGTTGGTTATACTAGTGTGTATTGTCTCATATTAATGCTAGACTGTAATTCATCCCAACACTATGGGTGAAAATGAAGGAGCTTCACATTCATAACCTTTTCAGATTTGGCCCTTGTCAATTTTAATCTGCCTATATTCTTTAATAGCCACAACTAGGGTTGTAGTCATTCAAGTGGGCTAGGTCCTTTCTTATATGCTCTCAAAACTGAAGGTGACTCTGGAATATACCCTACACACCCCACTACCCCTCCATTTCCACCACCCAGGCCCAAATTTGCCATTAATGTTAGGTGTGAAGTGAAAGAAGTTTTGGAGTCTGTTCTTTTCAGCATTGTTGATTAATCATGGTTGCCTAGTTATGTCCATCCATCCCATCCATCCATCCATCCATCCATCCATCCATCCATCCATCCATCCATCCATCCATCCATCCATCCATCCATCCATCCATCCATGCACCATGCATCCATCCATCCATGCATCCATCATCCATGCATCCATGCATCCATCCATGCATCCAGCATCCATCCATCCATCCATCCATCCATCCATCCATCCATCCATCCATCCATCCATCCATCCATCCATCCATCCATCCATCCATCCATTCATCCATCCATCCATCCATCCATCCATCTATCCATCCATCCATCCCCCTCTCTCTACTCTCTATGTGGTTACATCTGGCAATGCTCAGGGGTTATTCCTGGCTCTTAACTCAGGAACTATTCCTGGTGGTGCTTGGGGACTTTATGTGATTCTGAGGATCAGATCCATATAGGCCTTGTGCAAGGCAGATGCCCTACCTGTAGTTCTATTGCTTCAGCCCTGACTAGCTATGTTTAAGCACCATTTATTTATTTGGCTTTTTTGGGTCACACTGGCAATGCTCAGGGATTACTTCAGACTCTGCACTCAGGAACTATTGCTGGTGGTGCTTGGGGAAACCACATGGGATGCTGGGGATAGAATCCTGATTAGCCACATGTAAGGCCCTACCTGCTGTACTATTGCTCTGGCCCTCCACCTAAGCACCATTTTAAGGGGGTCTATTGACATACACATGTGTGAAGTTAAACATAACAATGATAGATGTCTTAATATCCTCCTCACACCTTTAAACCAGAACATACTGTTGGCGTTACTTGTAGAATAGTCTCAATTAAAGAAATTTCAAGGGCAGAGCCATAATACAGCCGATAGAACATTTGCCTTGCACATGTCTGTCCAGGGTTTGATATCAGGCATCCAATATGGTCCCCCGAGGCCTGCCAGAAGTATTTCTTGAGTCCATAGCTAGGAATAACCCCTGAGTATAGCCTGGTATCACCCAAAAAACAAAAAAAAATTTTTTTTTCAAAGAACAGCATTGAACAGAATTCATTTTTTATACAGTCACTTGAAATGAGGACAGTTTTAATGGCTTATTTGAATTGAATGATTTGGAGTGATTCTCAATCCTGCAAAGTTAAATGCCCACAATCACAGGCAGATCATCTGAATAAGGGAAGCAGTAGGGAGAGCTGTGGTGAACGGAGGAACGTTTTTCTAGTCTAAAGGCAGTCAGGACCATAAAGAATGTGTGTCGCAGCCCAAGACTCCAGTATCTTTCCCCCCTGTATTTGAGTTGATGGCTCAAATTACAAGTGGCCATTTTTTGTAAGACTAAAATTTCTATTCTCACCATCTTTTCCTAAGCATGTTTTTGTTGGAATTTGAGCAGTTAATTAAATTTATTTCAAATTTATTAGCATGATGTTCATAATAGTCTTACCATTTTTTAAAAGATATTTATTGACTCTATCAGCATTTCATTAAAATTTTTTTTCTTTCTGGAGAATGGAATAAGGACTTCACACATGCATGGCAAGTGCTCTATTGCTGTCACTTCCCAGACCTTAACAAGTAAGAAATTAAAAGAAATTTTTGAGTTTGTTTATGTCTATTATTTACTTTTTTTTACAGGCTCATATATTTATTAATTTTAGTATTTTCTCAAAGAATCAACTTTTGCTTTGTTGCTTTTCTTTTATAGCATTTATTTATACATTAGTTATTTTTTTCCTGTATGTTTTAACCCCTCCTTCCCTCTTTTCCATTAGTCAACTCAACTGCTTTTCCAACTCTTTTATGTCCCCATAATTTGGATATTGGACATCCCTTTAAGAAGTAAAAGCCATCCCTTTAAGGGATCTCTTAAATTTCTTAAAGGAACCCAACATCTATTCATTAAAAATTAATAAAAAAGACAGAGAATGTATTAAAGCTATAATTTCTCTAGTTCGAGGTTGTTTGGGGTGGGGGTCACACTAGCATGTCCTGGGGCTATTCCTGGTTCTGAGTTCATGTGTAACTACTAGAAATGCTCTGGAGACTATATATGGTGCTGAGTATTGAACTGCTATCAGCTACCTGTAAGGCAAGCACTTTCCTGCACTATCTTCCCAGACCAGATTATTTTTATTGCAATAAATCATCATTTATTATTTATTACATGAATACAATTGCAGATAATGCAATTTATAAGTATTTACATTAATATATAAATGACATTTTCTATTAGTTTTATCATTTGGTTTAAAGAATATAGATGTCCATTGCAATAATTTATAATTATTTTGGAATATATTGTAAATTTTAATAATTTTTTAATATTTTCAAATTATTGTTTTGAAATTGATCTTCAAATGTCCTTGTTGTGGGGCTCACACATACCTGATTGTGGTGTTGCAGGACATTGGTGATGGTGCTGGGGAGTCTCAGACAGCAGAGCTGCTAGGATTGCACTTAGCACATGTTCAGTTCACTGGGTACTGAACTCGACCTTATAGTCACAAAATAGGGCTCTAAGACTCTGAGCTGTTCCTGCAGGATCCAGATTTTATGCCTTTAAAGTAATTTCTCTATTAATAAAGTTGTACTGTCTTAATGCTAAAATTTAGTGTTTGTATTATATTTTCCTGCCCCTTCATTTATGGTCTTAGGATCCTTTTGTTTTAGATGTCTTCTCTAAAGTAACTTAGAATGACTTATCCAGATGTAATTGTCTATCTGTCTATCTGCCTGCCTGTCTATCTATCTATCTGTCTGTCTGTCTGTCTGTCTGTCTGTCTGTCTGTCTGTCTGTCTGTCTATCTATCTTTTCTTTGTCACACTTGACAAAGAAAGGGGGTCACACTTGACAGTGCTCAGGGCTTGTTCCTGGTTCTGTGCTCAGGATCACTCCTGGCTGTGTTTAGGGAACCATGTATGGTGGTGACACTGAACCTGAGTTGGATGCATGTGAAGCATGCAAGGTTACTTTTTGTAAATCTCTCTGGCCCAATAGTTAATATTTTAATTAGATCAAATTGACCATCTCTATGTAATGTAAATACCTGTATATTTGAGTTTAAACCTGCAATCTTACTTCCTGGTTTCTCTTTGTCTTAGACATTATCTGTTTGTTTTTACCTTTCTTCTACGCACTTAAGTGGGCAGTTTATTATTTTATTTCCTCTTCTTACTTTGAAAGTTATACATATACTATCACTTGTCACTTGTCACTTGTCTTCACATTGTTCATTGATTTGCTCAAGCAGACACCAGTAACATCTCCATTTGTTGGGAATGAGGTCCATTATTGCTACTACTTTTGGCATATTGAATACACCATGGGTAGCTTGCCAGGCTCTGCTGTGGCTCTGGGTTCATCCAGGGGGCCCAGTCTTTTTTCATGTCATATCATCAACCATCCAGGGCCCATGGAGCAGAGCCCTGGGTGTAGACAAGCCTGTTTCCTGTCTGCCACCTGCCGACGCAGTTGGGCACTGCAGCCACACCTGTAACACCTCGAGGGGCAGGATACATATATTATAGAGATGATATTTGTAATGTGAATATGTAGCATAAACAAGAATCTCTTTAATGAATGAGATGATGGGAGAGACAAAAGAACAGAAGAGGGTGATGAGCAGATAGTTTCCATATGGGGATATCTCAGTGGCTAATAAGTGTATGAACTAAGGCTTGTCCTTACCTGTTCTCAGAGCAACTCAGGTGAAGGCAAGGACCAAAGATCACTTTACACCCTAGGGTTATAAAACACTAAATGATTGATTTGGGAAATGCCAAATATTAATAAAGACATGGAGAATGGACAACTTGTAGCACAACTGGTGTGAACACATTAAGACTTTTATATGTGAAAATTTAGAATATTTAGTTAAATTACTCATCACACAATTCAACAGTCTTACCTTGGCAAAATTGTCTGTCCACGGGGATAGTGGTACACTAGGGAGCACCCAGGAGGATGCTCATCACTGAGGTGTTTAGAGGCTGGATGTCCATCAACAGTGGACTAAAGAGAAACAACTTAGTAGAGGTGTAAGTAGAATATATACAGAAGTTTGGAACAATGAAAGCAAATAAAATGCAATAGCATTGAGTGGCAAAAGTAAGGAGCAAAATTGAATGTGGCAAAAGGAACAATTGCTGTACAAAACAATACTATTTATTTTCCAAAGGCACATATAAATCTGAGCACATTTATCCAACACTTTAGAGTGGTTGTTCCCCTGAGGTGGAAGAAAATGGAAGAGGGAATCACAGTGAAAGGCAAAATGTAATGAAGTGGAATTAAACAAGACAAGAATTCAATGTGCCTGGGATGATCGAGTGGTATCATGGAACCTGATTAACTCAACTCAAGAGGGAAGTTTCATTGCATCAGTGACACTAAAATCCAAATCATTCATGTTGAATTTTTGTCATATTTGTAGAACCTCTAGACTGTACTTAATGTATTCTTTAAATGGGCTCATTTAAAACAAATGCTTTATTTAAAAAGGACTTTTTGTATCATTACTGCAAATGGAAACTTAATATTCTTCCTAGTAAGTAGACAGTATGTATAAAAGGAATTGCTTAGAAATAAAACAATGCAATGAAATTCTAACTGAACACTGAGTCCTTTTAAGGACTGAGTCTGAGGCTGACCCCTGGAATAGGAGATTAGCAAATGTTGGGAGCTGCTAAGACATAAACCCCAGTGAAAAAAATTTTTCTATTTTTCAGTCTTAAGAAGAGTGAAAGAAAATTAAGAAGGGAATATAACTTTTATAAGCCTCATTTAGAAATATTTAATACCATTAGCGCATAGGCTGAAATTGTCAGGAGAGCCTTTGGTATTCTGGGTTCCCCAGTCTGGGGAGACATAAGAGTGGATGGTTCCGAACAATTTTTCCCTGGTTTAACTTTCTGGAGTTGCATGAAATTAAAAAAGATATAATATTGTTTCAGATGAGGGAACATTCCTGGTGGTAAGAACTCCAGGCAACAGAATAGATTACCAGGAGACAAAATAGGATGTCATTGCTGCAATGCTGAGATGTAGCTACTGCTGTCAGAGATAATAAGAACTGAATCCAAACTTTAGTAGTGTTCCCATTTCACAGAACTGGGCAGTATCATTTAAGCTCTGGGGATGATCCATATAAACCCAGGCTTGATTGAATTATGTCCCCCCACCAAGCTGTGCTGGAGGTCCAGGGCACTTCCTGGAGGTTCTTAACCAGGAAGGCAAGATTCAGTGTGAGATTAAGGTGAGGCACTTCTTTTTCTTTTTTTTTTTTTGATTTTTGGGTCACACCCGGCAATACTCAGGGGTTACTCCTGGCTCTGCACTCAGGAATTACTCCTGGCAGTGCTCAGGGGACCATATGGGATGCCGGGGATCCCGGGCCGTCACAGGCCAGCCGCGTGCAAGGCAAACGCCCTACCCGCTGGACTATCGCTCCGGCCCCAGGTGAAGCATTTCTTGGGCCCTCCTGAGGCTCTGCTTGTGGCCAGAGTTACAGACCTCAGGGCTGTATCTGTGAAGCTGGAGGGACAATGTGGAGCTAGGGATTGAGTGGAGATAGGTCGCATGCCTGCTTTCACCCCTGTGCTATTTCCTGGTCGATTTTTTTTATGTTGTTTTATTCTTAGAGCAAATTCTTTTTGCTAATTGAGTCACCATGAGATACACAGTTACAAAGTTGTACATGACTGGGTTTCAGTCATAACAGTGCTCGAACATCCATCCCTTCATCCTGGTTGAATTTATTTTAATAATGCAGCTTCTGAGGTGGCAGCGGCTATGGATAGAGGACAAAGGTAAACAGAATTCCTGAAACTTGGTGGTTCCATTGGTTTTATTTAGCAAATTCCAAAATTAAAAACAAAAGATTTTGAAAG
This sequence comes from Cryptotis parvus, assembly GCA_021461705.1. Classification (NCBI taxonomy): domain Eukaryota; kingdom Metazoa; phylum Chordata; class Mammalia; order Eulipotyphla; family Soricidae; genus Cryptotis; species Cryptotis parvus. Next base: position 43,116 of record JAJIBD010007159.1, on the reverse strand, counting down.
ACAACTTACATATTTCCTCTTGATCAATGGAGGGAGTAGATATTTCCAGTTACCTTTTTCCTGACCTTATGAAGATACTAGATAGGTTGCTAGTGACCGAAACTTTATGAATGGTGCAACGTTGTAGGGACTTATCTCTCTCCTCTCTCGCACCTGCTGTCTTTATATGAGGGATCCCAGTGGTTTTAAGATCATCTGCTTTCAGTTTCAACTCTGGAGGGAAAGAGCAGGAGAACTTCCTTTCACTAGTGGATTCCCGAGGACTTGGAACCTGTCATTGGTCAGAGTGAGTCAGGTACGCATGCCTGAACCATCATCGCAGGCAAGAAAGTGTGGACTCACATTCCACCCTGGAGATGGGAGTGAAGCCAATCCCTTCCAGAGGAGCGGCTATGAATGCAGGAGGGAAATGCCTGCTGGGAAAGCAAAAGCAACACATGCTCACTACTACTGTGAAGTTAGACGAGGGGCAGCAATTTTTTTCTTTTTAAGGGCAAGAGTAATTACTGCATACTTATGCTCTCCTCTCCTCTCCTCTCTTCTCTCCTCTCTGTTTATAATCCTTAAAAAATTTAGAAAGGTTCTTGGTTTGTGGACTTTACAGTCAGGCTTATAGTTGGGTATCACCCATGGGTCACTGTTTACTAAATCTAAAATGGGATTGATTGGTCTTGCTGTATCCTAAGATGACTTTTAAAAAGGCTTCTTTTCCAAACCCTTATATAGAGTCTAATTCAGGACACCAGGATAGCAAAATCATGTCTCCCTCCTCTTCCTCTTTCCCTTCTTTTTCCTCCTTCTTTTCCCCCTTCCATCTCTTCCTCCTTCTTCTCCTCCTCCTCCTTCTCTTCTTTTCTATTTCCTTCCTTCCTTCCTTCCTTCCTTCCTTCCTTCCTTCCTTCCTTCCTTCCTTCCTTCCTTCCTTCCTTCCTTCCTTCCTTCCTTCCTTCCTTCCTTCCTCCTTCCTTCCTTCCTTCCTTCCTTCCTTCCTTCCTTCCTTCCTTCCTTCCTTCCTTCCTTCCTTTTTCTTCTTCTTTCTCCTCCTCTCCCCTCATCCTTCTTTTTAATATTAATACTATTTACACATATTATTTTATCACTCTATATACATTGTCTGGTAATTGCAGTCATTCTACAAATATATGTTGAGCATACAGGAATTCCTTTTTAAGGCTCCACTGTCCAGAGTTTGATTCTCTTTGTAAGCTATAAACACTGTCACTATCACTATCTTCCTGTTGATCATCTACTTGCTAGAGCAGGTACCAGTAATATCTCCATATGTCCTGTCTCATGCTAGTAGAACCCAAAGGCATCTGCTTGCTCCAGGAACATAAAGAGCCTCAAACCATTATATTAGATCATGGGAATGACCTAACATAAATGTTACTGGTATTTGGCATATCAAATACGACACGAGCAGCTTGCCAGGCTTGCCGTGTGGGTGGCATACTCTTGTAGTCACCTCTAAATAAAGCAATTATTGATGAACCACATGTCTGCTAGCGGCCGTGCAAGCTGGGCTGTGATAGTCTGGTCTGCTGGGTGGAGTTGTGACGAGAGGGAAGTCTGGATGTGGAAAATGGCGGCCCCCATGGAGTAGGGAGGGGGTTGTCTGGCTTGTTGTGAGGCTCTGCTGGGGTTGCAGGCCAGGGCTAGAACCTGCCATGCCTCCCGGGCGCCTCATGAGCGGCTGGGTACAAGGAGAGCAAGTAGCAGCTCTGCCCCAAGTCTGAGAGTCTCTGGTTCAGCATACCTGGGCGGATTGAAACAAATTGCTGCAGGGTGGGTGTCGATGATCCGGGCTGTGATAGACTGGTCTGCTGGGTGGAGTTGTGATGAGAAAGAAGTCCGGATGTGGAAAACGGTGGCCCCCATGGAGTCGGGGGTGTTGTCTGACTTGTTGTGAGGCTCTGCTGGGGTGGCAGGCCAGGGCTAGAACCCGCCATGCCTCCTGGGCACCTCATGAGAAGCTGGGTACAGGGAGAGCAAGTAGCAGCTCTGCTCCATGTCTGAGAGTCTCTGGATCAGCATACCTGGGCAGGATTGAAAATAAACTGCTGCAGGGTGGGTGTGGATGATCCAGGCTGTGATAGTCTGGTCTGCTGGGTGGAGTTGTGATGAGAAAGAAGTCCGGATGTGGAAAATGGTGGCCCCCATGGAGTAGGGAGGGGTTGTCTGGCTTGTTGTGAGGCTCTGCTGGGGTGGCAGGCCAGGGCTAGAACACGCCATGCCTCCCAGGCGCCTCATTTGTGGCTGGGCACAAGGAGAGCAAGTAGCAGCTCTGCCCCAAGTAAGCTATAATACTGAATGAGTCTAGATAGGGGTTGGGTTGGTGGGTGATAGGGAAAAAATTAATATAAGGAGTCAAAACCTAAGTTTTTTGTCTTGTCATTATTTGTGACTATAGACAGGTTATATATCTTATCTGGCCCTTTTGAAATTTTCATTTATTATTTAAAAAATTCATTTTTATTAAAAATTTATTTAATCACAACACTGCTACTTACCAAATTGTTCACTATATAGTTATTTCAGGTCTTAAATGTTCCACACTAATCCCACCACCAGTGTGACCTTCCTTCCACCAATGTCAGCAGCTTGCCTCCTTGTAAGCACAGACTTACTTCATATTGTGTATTACAACACAAAGGCAAATGAAATTATTAAATCTTAGAAAAAAGTAGTCACTTTTGTAATTCTTTTTTATTCTCACAATTGTATTACTGAAGTCATTGTCTGAGGATCTACTATGCTGGTTGGTGCTAGTGGAACCTTCTGTGTTGCTTAGGCTCATTGACTTGGTGGTCTTTTATGCTGCTTTATGATGAGGTTTGCTGTGATTCTACTGGGCTGACTATGAAATTACTATGAAAATTTGAGGTGCCATGTGGCTGTGGTTGCAGCTGTGCTATACAAACAAGAACTATAGATCTGGAGCACTTTGGTGGCATGGCAGTTTTATGAAGTCCAGTTGTAGAAGCTGACCATTTCTGTTGGAGGCTGTAGGGTGTTCATGTGGGCTACTGTCTTCCAGCAGAAAGGGAAAATTTCTCTCTCCCATTCTGAGAAGGCTCCAGAGTTCTCTACCTGGGAAGCTTTGGTGGTCTCATATTCTTTGGAAATGAGGTACTAGTCATTTCTCTGTTGGTAAGCTCTCTTCTTCATTTAAAAATTAAGGTGTTAAATTAGGAAGACACTAAATTTTTCTGCGGCTGATGATTTCATGGTAGAAAGGAAAATATCTTAACAGTGACAGGAGTAGAAGATATGAAGCAGTTTATGGGGTCACTATGTTGTGGAATGACTTTGGAAATTAATTTTTCAGATGTTTAAGCTTTTTGAAGAAAATGCTTTATGATTAAAATAGATATTTAAGCACAGCTCTAATTAAACAGGGACATTTCTAGCTTATTTTCAAAATGATTTAAAGTGTCTCTCAATTGGAGGCAAGAATCTTTGTGTTTTCAGAGGAAGAGACCTTATACATTAAGGAGCATATTAGACAAAATATAATATTTTCAGTAGCTTACCTTTCCTTGCACACACAGCAGATTTTTTAAATTTAAGGATCATGGTTTACAAAATTGCTCATGATGCATTTGTTATAGGCATTCAGTATTTCAACACCAGTTCTACCACCACTGTGATCTTCCTTCCACTATTATTTCCATTTTCCCAACCACCCTTCAATCCTGTCCCTACATCAGACCCCAAATAGTTTATTTTCTATTATTTGTTACCACTAAGTGGCTTATTGAAGAATCAGAAATACTTTTTGGCAAAAGAAAATTTGTGGAAATTGTTGCATCTCATTACGGAGACATTAAGTTCTATTCTGAGGATTTACTAAGCTATTGCTTTTAGCTGAGTCTTCTGTGTTAATGTTTTTGTTAGTTGAGCTTAGTTTGTCTCTGTTACTTTTCCATCTGACCTGGTGTGCTCCTACTGGGTTGTTAGTTATTGTAGAGTCTGGAGTCATTACTCCATGAAATCCAGAACATCAAACTGGGCTTACATGGTAGTAGTGGAACATGGGTGTTGCTGCCCAACTTCTGAAAGTATGGGAAGGTAGGAGGAGGCCAGGTAGGAGGAGACCAGGACTCTGAGAAGACCTAGAATTTTCTGCCAAAAAACCCAATGTACCTGAAATTTATGGTAGTTTTCATTTTTCCTAACAGCATAGTATTCTATTGTGTAGATAAACAGATGACTTTATCTAGTCATCTGTTCTTGGGTACTCAGATTGTTTCCAGATTCTCGCTATTGTGAATAGTGCTGTTATGAACATAGAAGTGCAGACAGTGTTTGTGCTGTGTATATTTGGGCCCTAGGGTTTACTTCCAGAAGTGGTATAGCTGGGTCAAATGGGAGCTCAATTTCTTGTTTTTGGAAGAATGTTAATATTGTTTTCCAAAAAGTCTACACCAGTCGGCATTCCCACCAGCAATGAATGAGATTCCCTTTCTATACATCCATGCCTAGCACTGGTTGTTCATACAGTTTTGGATATGTGCAAGTCTCTGTGGTGTGAGATGATATCTCATTGTTGTTTGGATTTGGATCTCCCTCATGATTAGTGATGAAGAGCATTTTTCCCCATATGCCTTTTGGCCATTCGGATTTCTTCTTTGAGGAAATTTCTCTTAATTTCTTCTCCCCCAATTTTTGACGAGATTAGGTCTTTTTTTTTCTGGTAAATTTCTACCAGAATGTGTTGGGGATGCCACCGGGGTCCCCGCCAGTGTCAGGACTGAAGTTCTCTTCTACTCCTGAGGACGCCAGGAGAATGGATGTCAGGAGTCCGGTGCAGTTCCAAAAAAGGCTTTTAATAGTACAAAAGCTCTTCCACAGCACTCCAATGTAATGAAAAAAAACTCTAGCTCTGGTCCGAACTTAGACCATGCAAAAGAGCCTAAGTCTCCCACCAAAGAGAGAGGATCTCACCCGAGATGAGTCCTACCCAGAAGAAGGAGCAAAAGGCCAAAGAGCAAAAAGCCACAGGAGCCAAAAGCCAAAAAGCCGCAGGAGCCAAAAGCTAAAAGCAAAAGGCCAAGGGGCCTCAATTCAGTCCCTTTATATACACCAAAGTAATCCAGGGAGGGTCATGTCAACAAAAAACCCTAAACAGAGTGTAGAAGAGCAGTGCCACACCCTATTGCAGGTATAAACAAAGGTTAGCCAAGGAGTAATCCTGAGATTATCTCTTATGTAAAACACTGGGGGGGGGGGGGGAGAGAGAGAGAGAGAGAGAGAGAGAGAGAGAGAGAGAGAGAGTGAGAGAGAGAGAGGGCTGATATAAAGTAATACATCTTAATTTCATGAATGAGCTTCATGTAATCTTGATGGTACCCACAAGGTCCTTCTTATTATTATCTGCACCAGGGGTGATTCTGAGTATCTTGTTCTCATATACTGAAAGAGTCACACTCGCCTGCTTAAAGCAAACTAATATGATCCTTCCTATAGTCTTCCTATAGTCTCAACGTAGCCAGGATGGTAGTCTCCTGGTAAATTCTAACTGTCCCATGCTGGGTGCAGTGGGTATAAAGAGGAGCTGTGCTCAATCTAGAAAACATAGAAGTCTTAGTAGATGTATAAGTCAGAAGTTATTCAATCAAGGTGACTTCTATTCAATCAAGTTATTCAATCAAGGTGACCCTGTAGCAGTGTTTACATAGAAGAGAGGGTCTCATTAGAATGAACCTTGGCTTAAATAGATTAAGCTGGGAGTAAGCAAAACAACAAAGCTCCCAGGTTAGCTAAATCTGTCCTCCAACAAGTATGGGAGATGCTTTTAATGAAAAAAAAAGATCCTTTTATGAAAATATTGTCCTGTAAAATAATCAGATTTTCTACTAGAACTGATTAACTACTAGGCACAGAAATACCTCCAAGTATTTAAAATGAGGGACTTGGATATATACTGAGTCCTGGATATATGTTACTATAGATGAAGCCAGAATCAGGGAGCGCTGTCTCGTTTGCCAAGGCTTCAAAAAATCAGATGGCTGGACATGCAATGTGATTTGGAGACAACCGCTGGACTAGAGCCGTTACAGACTGGATCCCACGGGATGTCAAAAGATCACGTGGGCGCCCACCTACAAGATGGTCAGACTTCCTAGTTAAGACCCTGAAGGAACGGTTTGAGGCTCTTCATATTCCTGAATCAACCAGATGCCATTGGGCTACATTGTGATAGGGTCCAATGGAAATGTTACTGGCACCCGCTCGAGCAAATCGATGAATAACTGGATTCAAGTGATCAAGTGATCAAGTGATAGATGAAGCCAACAGGGGGATGCAGGAACTCAGGATGTGATGCAAAACCTGCTCCTTGGACGACACATTGACAGGCCTGAAAAATAAATGACCCATGATTAGTGAGGGAAAAATGCCAGGATTTTCATGACAGGTGCTGGAAATAAGACTGGAGGGCTCAGAGTAGGATAGAAAAAGCTACAGGTTGATGGTATGTTATGGAAAGGTTTGGAAGACTATTTTAGTTTCCTATTCAGTAGGGAAATAAGAAATATTCTGATAAGAGGGTCATTGGCATCCCTTAGGGTCCAGAGGTGACTTCTCACAGACCAGGGCTAAGTGTAAAAGATGCCAGGCCAGGATGAGGTTCATGGAAGAGCAATGGGGAAGTGGACCGACTGGGAAAGTAGAAATCAGGTGGTAGACACACTAATTGTAGGTGCAAAAGATCAGAAGAATAATGAGAAAAAGCTTATGTGAAGAGAGTTCAGAGTGTGCTTAACTGAAAATGACTTCTTTAAGGGATAAGAGAAAAATAGCCAACCATAGCACTCTTTGTGCTGTGAATCAAAAGAACTCAAGGACAGGTATTAGGAGGCTGAGCGAATTCACTGCCAATAAAAAAGCATAATCTCTTGACCAGTTTTGAAAAAATCTAGCCCAGTTCTGGAACCTGAAATCTAGCAAGAAGCTAGGTCTCTAGGCAGTAGGACCCTGAAAACCAACAGCAAGTGTTTCCAACAATGATTTCTCCAGGACTCCCCCAAAGACTTATAACCATTGATTTGAGCACAGTGAAGGTGGGGGTGTGGGGTCTGGAAAGAACATGTTCAAATATTTCACTCTTGGACATAGATATTTATAAAAATTGATACAGAGGTCAGTATGTCCTCATGACCCCATTGTTAGATTGGGGACATAGGAGACTAAGTCTGAAGTCCTACTCCCAACCTCCAAGATCTATGGACAGCCTACTTGCCCTGATCAGGTTTTCAAATATATTGAGATAGGCAAACTTCCTTCAGAGAGGTTTTGTACTTAGTCCATGTTCAGTAGGGTAGGATTACCATAATGGAGAGATTAATGGAAGACTCTTAAGCTGTCGCTCACTTGCCATCCAGGCAAAGATAGTTGGTTAGAGAGAATATTTTATTTCAAGGGAGAATGGCATAAGTTAGTGCTGGCCTGCTCCAAAGACAGAAAAGAATAGGTAGTTGGCAGTCCCTATTATATCTCCGTTTGACTCAGCAAATAATATTAAATTGATTTCTAGAACCTGACAAAGGACTACTGCAACCAGAACATGACAGTGGTCTACTGTTGGATGACAGGCCTAGATAGCTTGGGAGCTTTGCTGTTTTAAGCTGTGAGTGGTCACAACTTAATCTATTTACGTGTTCTTAAGACAGGATTCATACTAATGAGATCTTTCTTCTGCATAAACACTGATAGAGGGTGTGGCAGTTACAGAAGTAACCTTGACTCTGAATGAGTATCTTCTGACTTATTATTATACATCTACTAAGATTTCTATGTTATGTAGATTGGGCACAGCTACTCTTTATACCCACTGGACCCAGCATGGGACAGTTAGAATTTTCTAGGAGACTACCACCCTGGCTGAGTTGAGACTATTGTTTAAGATTATAGGAAGGATCATACTAGTTTGCCTTCAAGCAGGTGAGCGTGACCCTTTCAGTATACAAGGTACTCAGAATCACCCTGGTGCAGATAGTAAATAAGAAGGACCATGTGGGTAACATCTAGATTACATGAAGGTCATGAAATTAAGATGTATTACTTTATACCAGCCCCTCCCCCTCTCTCCAGTATTTTAAATAAGAGATAATCTTGGAAGAAGGGATTAGTCCTTGGCATAATACTTTGTTTAGACCTGTAGTAGAATGTAGCACCAACCTTCTACACTCTTCTACTGTCTAGGGCTCTTTGCACCAACCTTCTACACTCTTCTACTGTTTAGGGCTCTTTGTTGACAGGACCCTCCCTGAAGTTAGGGTTACTTTGGTGCATATAAGGGGACTGACTTGAGGTACTGTCTCCTTTTTGGTAGGGTTCTCTCTCGGATGAGATCCTCTCTTTGGTGGGACTCCTTTCTAGTAGGACCCTCTTTGGTAGGACTTCTCTCTGGTGGGATCCTCTTTGGTGGGAGACTTGGGCTCTTGTGTATGGTCTAAGTTCTGACCAGAGAGCTAGAGTTCTTTCATTATATTGGATTGAGGTGGTAGAGCTTTTATACTACTAAAAGTCTTTTTTGGAACAGTGCCGAACTCGTGAGTTTTCATCTGTTCCCAAGCAGTCTTGGTGATAGAAGAGATCTTTTGTCCTGATATTGTTGGGAACCCCAGCGGCTCCCCCAACAGTCTACTACAATCTCAATTTGGCAGCAGCACCAGTTGCAGCTACCTTATCATATGTAGGGACCTTTGTAGGGCACTTTAACAAGGATTGGGTTTTATAATACGAATTTTTTCTACTAATAGAAAAGTTGAGGAAGGTCAACAGACAAGAAGATTATTATAATCACTGTATCACTGTCTTCCTGTTCATCTTCGATTTGTTTGAGCGGGCACCAGTAACATCTCCATATGACCTGTCTCATTCTAGCAGAGCCCAAGGGAACCTGCTTGCTCCAGGAACATAAAGAGCCTCAAACCATTCCATCAGGTCATGGGAATGAGATCTATAATTGTTACTGGTATCTGGCATATCAAATATGACACGGGTAGCTTGCCAGGCTCTGCCGTGTGGGTAGCATACTCTTTCAGTTATCTCAAAATCCAGCATTTATTGATGAACCGCGCGACCGCTAGGCCGCAAGCTGGGCTGTGATAGGCTGGTCTGCTGGGTGGAGTTCTGATGAGGAGGAAGTCCGGATGTGGAAAATGGAGGTCCTCATGGAGTGGGGGTCATCTGGCTGGTTGTGAGGCTCTGCTGGGGTGGTGGGCCAGGGCTAGAACCTGCCATCCCTCCCGGGCACCTCATGAGTGGCTGGGCACAGTGAGAGTCAGTAGCAGCTCTGCCCTATGTCTGTCTCTGGACCAGCATACCTGGGCTGGATTAAAAAAAGACTGCAGTAGGGGTGGATCTCGATGAGCCAGGCTGTGATAGGCTGGTCTGCTGGGTGGAGTTCTGACGAGGAGGAAGTCCGGATGTGGAAAATGGAAGTCCTCATGGACTGGGGGTCGTCTGGCTTGTTGTGAGGCTCTGCTGGGGTGGTGGGCCAGGGCTAGAACCTGCCATCCCTCCTGGGCACCTCATGAGCGGCTGGGCACAGTGAGAGTCAGTAGCAGCTCTGCCCCAAGAGGAAGGTCAACAGACAAGAAGATTATTATAATAAAAATATTATATTCATTGTTTCTAAGGCAAGGGTCATGCCCTACCCACCACAATGAGGGCCATAGGATAGGTAGCACCAGAGTAGGCAGAAGAGTGTGGGGCGGGTGTAGGCAAGAGTCTACATTACAGTTTCCTGGGAAGGAACAGTTGAGGGTTGATGGAGGGTTGGCTAGTTTGAATCAACTCAGATTCATTGAGGCACAGGGGCTATTCCAAGTGAAGAGAACAAGAGGACTGTGGCACAGAGAGATCCATAAAAGAGATGGTTGAGATTATAGGGATGGGATTGGTTGGTTTGCTTTAGAAAAGCAAGTGTGGACAAGTTGTTTGCTATTTTTTGGGAAGCAACTGTGCCTGGGAAGGGCAGTGCTTTCAGAGTCAGCAGGGCCTCTAATGTCAAAGCATCAGCATTCAGAAAAGAAAAGACACGGTTAATACATGCAGGCACATAGTTTGGGATCATTGATCTGACAAGGGTGTCCTTTCCATTCCCTGCCAGAAAAGAAGATTAGAAACAGTCTGCATTCACGTGAAATAGTCAATAGCAGTCATTTGCAGTATTGCCCCAGGCCCGTGTTACCTCCTTGCTTTCTTTCATAATACACTCAGAATAGACTTGAGCACTTCTGGACATTGCACAGAATATCACATTGGCCCAGTATATTGGCAATATCGTGCTACTCAAACTAAATAAACAGGAAGAGGCCTTGGAGGCCTTGGTAGTGACAAATGCATGTTGGAGGTCTTGGTAGTGACAAACACACAGAAGGTGAGAGAAAAATCTTGGAAGACCTAGGATTCTTTTTATGTAAGTTGCATTTTGAAGGGGTCAATCTTTCTAGGGGATGGGCTCTTCCTTCACCTAGGGACAGCTTTGGAGTGGGCATTCATTTTTAGGAATCATCACAGATTTCTTTTGAGATCTCATGACAGCTTGACCTCCCCAGTTACCAAAATTGCTTCTTCCTTTCCTATCTCCGGTGTTTATCCCAAGAGTGCCTCCTAATCAACTCCTATGTCGCAGAGTTCATTTTCGAGAAAGGCACTCTGTGCTAAAAGACTTTCTCTTTTTTCCTATTGAGGTATCAGACCCATAGAATAGGTCTGTGTGGACAGATAGGACGGACGCTTTGCAGAGCAAATGGAAAAAAGGCTGTTCTAGAAATGTCAATCATGCTTTCTCTGCTTACTGCCTTCCCCAGAGAAAGTCCCAACTGCATGTTGGCAGTGACTATTTTGTAACAGGTGATCCAATTCCTCTTCCCAACTAGATTCCACTCCTTGTCTCTCTAATCCCTGGGTAATAGATAAATTCACTGGCTGACCTGGTAGAAACAAGATGGTAGAAACAAGATGAGACTAGTCAGCTCCATCAAGCTCTGAATTCAGGAATTTGACTGAAGGGAAACTTCTAGAAGCTGAGCTGGTAGCAGCTACTGTGCACAAGGGATGAGAAGTGTTGTCGAGGCCTCGGAGGGAGTGGATGCCTCCAAGCTCTCTGTTAAGACACAGTTTGGAAAGGGAGTTTGATACAGAATGGAAAGAAGCTGAAGTCGGAAAAGGGAAGAAAAGGAGCTTTCATTCGTCCTGACTACACATTTTGGGTTCTTCTAAGGTCTCACTCTGATTTGGTTCTAGCCTTTGGATGCCATGAGAGAACTGAGAATATCAACGTCCATGACCCCATATGGTCCTCGAGCCTGCCAGGAGTGATTCCTGAGTGTAGAACCAGGAGTAAGTCCTGAGCACTGCTGGGTGTGACCCAAACTGAAAGAGAAGTGGTGGTGGTGGTGTGTGTGTGTGTGTGTGGGGGGGTGCTGAGAATTCTCTCTGTTAAGCTAGATTGATTGAGCGAATCTTTCTTTAACTGGGGGAACCAGTGGAATCATTCTCCATTTGGACTTTGGCATCTCTTCTTGTCTGATTTATCTTTTGACATTTTCTTTCTTGTATCATTAAATACTCCTTATTTTTCTATTTCTCCATTAGTATTGTGAATTTTGTATTCCGTCTATTTCACGGGAGGCTAATGCTAATAGTAATAATAATGATTACAATAGCTCACATTAACTCAGCTTTTACTACATGCCAGACATTGGGCCGGTGCTTTACACACAACCACCTTCAGTAATAAATGCTCAGCTGTGAATTGTTATCATCAGCACTAATAGTAATTACCTTAATCTACTTACCCTGAAAAGAAAGCGGAGAAAATGAACTTGTAATATAGTTGGAGGGAGGAAGAAGTTATTCTTTTCTTAAAATTTAATTTTATTTAGTCACTGTGAATTACAAAGTCATTCATGGCTCCGCTTCAGGCAGACAAGTGTCTCAACACCAATCCATTCAGCAGTGCTCAATTCCCTCCACCATCCCTCCAGCACCCAATCACGAGGGAATGGGAGGGAGTTCCCAGTCTCCCAGCGTAGAACCTTCCAGAGACCTTTGTTCCTCTTTTGCCTTCCGTTCACCTATCTGTCTCTGAGAGGTACATTTTTTTTTTTTAAATAACTTTTTGGCATTGTGGCTTACATTACTGTAGCTGCTAGCTGATAGGGTTTCATGCCTAACAATTTACTGCCATTAGCTTCTTCCTCCAAGGCTGTGGTCTCTTTCCAGGGCCACCCCCTACTTCTCAGCAGCTTCTGACTAAAAGCCAGTGGAAGAATATATTGTGGGGTTATTATTTTTCCCTAATATTGTGTTTTCTTCTTAACAAAGTAATACATCTTTATTAGAGAATATTTATAAAATAAAACATACAGAAGGAAGGATTTATTGATAAACCGCCGCTCGAGCCGGGCTGCTGGTCCACCGGGTGGAGCTGCGACGAGGGAGGGAAGTCCGACGCGGAAAACGGCGGGCCCCATGGAGTAGGGGAGGGCGGCCGGCCTGGCCTGTTGTGAGGCTCAGCTGGGGTGGCAGGCCAGGGCTAGAACCTGCCATGCCTCCCGGGTGCCCCACGAGCAGCTGGGCACAGGGAGAGCAAGCAGCAGTATGCCACCCGCATGGCAAGCCTGGCAAGCTGCTCGTGTAGTATTTGATATGCCAAATACCAGTAAAATTTATATTGGGTCACTCCCGTGGCCTAATATAATTGTTTGAGGCTCTTTATGTTCCTGGAGCGGGTGGATGCCTTTGGGTTCTACTAGCATGAGACGGGACATATGGAGATATTACTGGTGCCCGCTCTAGCAAATAGATGATTAACGGGAAGATAGTGATAGTGATACAGAAGAAAATTAAAAAAAAATTACTTATCACTATTGCTAATACTTTGGTCTTCTGTACACATGTGTTGAGTGTGTTTGCATTAGAAAAGCATGTGGGCAAGTTGCTATTTCTGAGAAGTGACTATGCCTGTGTGTGGCATCACACACACACACACACACACACACACCAACACTTCCTGTGGCATCTTGGGCATGTGATTTATAAGAAACTGTGATTTGCTTTTCTAGGGTGTCAAGGAAGCAATGGAACAAAGGATGGAACAAAAGCCTCCGGGCAATTCTACTCTGCGGCATTGGAAACTTGCCTCCCTCCACCCTCTCTCCATAGTTCCAGGGCACACTTCTGCCAGGAGCAGGGGAAGGGCATTATCACCTCTGGAGGGCACTATGTTTCCAAAGTTCTTCTGAAAACAAAGAATTATGATTCCACCTTTTTTCCATACACTGCCCTTGCTGCTTCCTTTAGTTTCTGTTACCTTTGAAAGTTTTACTCTCGGACACCTTGAAGCTTTTGAAAATTGGTGCTTTGGGGTTGGTGTGCACAGGGTCTGGGTGTGGGTCTCGCCTTGACTAGCTCCGTCCGGATTTTGCCTGAGTTTTTGGATTAAGCAGCGCTCTCTGTTCATTTCCCTGTACAATACCAGTATATAGCAGCAGATGGCGCTGTGAGCAAATGTGTCTTTCTAGGTGTGATTTACACAAGCGCCCTTGAAGGCTTTAAATATTTATCCACAAAATTCAATAAAGCTGTTCATCAAATCTAATGCTTGGAATTTGGGCAGCCCATGAAAATATTATAATATTTTGCCTGAGGTTCCAGAATCCTCTTCTGTGTGGTGTGTTTATATATTCAGAATCCTGATATTTGTCTATCACCAGCAGGAAGGAATTCATGTTACATATTGGAGAGTTTGCATAGGATGAGGCCTGGGAAACCTTCCTAAAAATTTCTCTAGATAGAGCAGGGATCATGAGCTTCTTACCTGGATGAAACTTCATTGAGGTGAGGTACAAGTTTCCTTTCCTCAGCACCCAGCAAGTATCAGGCAGAGCTACTTGAACAAATGAATCTATTCGGAGAGGGGGTAGTTGGATGAGATTTTATATATATATATATATATATATATATATATATATATATATATATTTTTTTTTTTTATATATAATTTAGAATGTGTGTGTGTAATGTGTGTGTGCAGGTAACTGTGTGTCCACATGTGTGCAGACAGAAGGGAATTAACTGTTAATAATCATCATCAATTAATCTGATGGGTGTGAGGTGTGTGATACTGCGCCTCTCACTAATCATTGTCACATGGCTGGGCATTTTGTGGGCTGGATCCAAGCATGTAGCATCTAGTGGGAGATAGTCCAACAGTAAGAATCGTGCAAAATGCTTCCTTTAGGAAGCCCTGTGTGGCTCCTTCCTAGATGGTGTTAACTTGTACACAGCTTCCTCTCAGCAACAGTTGTCCTAATCTGTAAAGTGAATGCGTAAACATTTGTCTTGGTTTCTTTACAGAATTGTGGGTTTCTGATAAGTCATCCAAATTAATGTGCTTTTTATAAATCAGAAAGCATGCTAGGACAGTGCCACCCTCCTCAGTTTATGGGAAAGTTCAGCCATTGACCAGGAGCAGAGGCCTGAGCCACATGTGTCCCTGGATGTCCCACGTCTTAGGTGGTTCAAGCCCTAATCATTTCGAGTCCGTCTTTCCTTTACTCTCCAAAATCCACATTTAAGATTCTTCACCATTCAACTTTGCTCACAGCTCTATCTTAATCTTTCTCATTGTATTTCACTGGCTGATTGTTTCTTCTGCAAAATTTCCCTCCCTATGTTTTCAGTAATAGAGGCACTATTTTAAAAAAGCTTCTCATATTGTGACACTCTGATTATTTTTTTGGGGGTGTCATAAAATCTGCGATGATTATTTAGTGAATTGATCTCCGTCTTCCTGAGTGGACTCGTGAGGCTAATGGATCTCAAGGCTTCCATTCTTGTCCCCAAATGAGGTCCCTCTACATAGCAGTGAGAGTGAGATTGAATTGTCCCATCTCACTTAGATCTCTCTGCTGGCTGCCTGCTCTCCGCAGACAGAGATTCTAGGGCCTCCTCAGCTTTTTACACCTTCCATGCTCTGGTCTCTGAACAGCTGTCTGATGGGATGACCAAGCCATGTCTCCAGGCTCAAAGCAAAATGCTCATGTTGGTTCCAGCTCCAGAAGGGTCACACCCTTCTTGCCTCAGCCATTGCAGCCTTGCTAGTTCTCTCTTCAGTTCTTTCCTTTTTAGAGTCTCAGTATGAACATAACTACAAAGGGTTCCTGCAGGCTCATTGCTTAGCTCCCTGAGGCCTTTTGCATTCAATTTTCCTGGGTGATAACACAATGCTTATCAGTCTTCAAGATAATCCCAGGTTAAAAAACCTTTTCTTTGAGATGAAGAGGCTCACAAGCGGCTGGGGAGGCTGGGACTCGGCTCGCCCCAGGCCCAGCTGAATATGGGACCCCAGGAGGGCAGACGGGTTTTGGGAGTGGGCCCATCACCTCTGGGGGGTCCCGGAAGCAGCCGGATGAGACTCGCCCATCACACTAACCACCATTTTTGCTGTCCGGATGCTGGGAAACTGCTTCACGACCAGATTAACAGAGCAAAACCAGTTCAAGCCCAGGTAGGCGGCTCCCAGAAGCAGGAATCACTGGGAATTCGTCAGATGGAGTCAGGGTTCGGCCATTCCCTCTCCATTTTGTCGAGCCTGGTGGCCCTGCCCAGGAGCCAGCAGCCAGAGCATGAAGAGGCTCACAAGCGGCTGGGGAGGCTGGAACTTCGGCTCACCCCGGAAGCTATTGTTGGTTGTATGTAAAATTGAAATACCTACTTTTCCAAGCTCTTTTTTTCTAATAGCTTTTTAGTTAACCCTCTTGGGTTTCAGAGATAAACAATCATTGTTTGTAAAAATAAACTCTTATGTTGCCGTCCCTTTCCAATTTAACTATCACATTTTTGTGATCTGCTAAAACATTTGGAACACTTTTAAATAATTGTGGTGGTGGTATTTTATTTAATATGATTGTTTAATGGAAATGATTTGAAATTCGCTAGTCTACATTATGGTGACGTCTTGCCACACATACACATGTGCATGCATATATTTCAAATATAGTAAAGCTTCATTAGTTCCCTTATATTACAATAGTTTGTTTTTCAACCAAGATTGATCCTGGGGAACTCGGCTTGCCCCGGGCCCAGCTGACTATGGGAACCCCAGGAGGGCAGATGGATTTTGGGAGTGGGCCCGTCACCTCTGGGGGTCCCGGAAGCAGCCTGATGAGACTCGCCCATCACACTAGCCACCATTTTCGCTGTCCGGATGCTGGGAAACTGCTTCACGACCAGATTAACAGAGAAAAACCAGTTCGAGCCCAGGTAGGCTGCTCCCAGAAGCGGGAATCACTGGGAATTCGTCAGATGGAGTCAGGGGTCGGCCATTCCCCCTCCATTTTGTCGAGCCTGGTGGCCCTGCCCAGGAGCTGCCCTGGGGCCAGCAGCCAGAGCATGAAGAGGCTCACAAGCGGCTGGGGAGGCTGGAACTTCGGCTCGCCCCGGGCCCAGCTGACTATGGGACCCCCAGGAGGGCAGATGGGTTTTGGGAGTGGGCCCGTCACCTCTGGGGGGTCTGCAGCTGGATGAGACTCTCCCATCACACTAGCCACCATTTTCGCTGTCCGGACGCTGAGAAACTGCCTCACGACCAGATTAACAGAGCAAAACCAGTTCGAGCGCAGGTCGTGCTGCCGCCTTGCGGCTGCGTGGTCCATTAAAATAGTGGAAACAGTAATGTCTTTTAATGCACTGCATCCCACAAAGAGCAGGAAAGTTTGGCAGGAGAAGAGATAAAGAGGAGAGAAATGACATACAGAACCGGCCAAGTAGTTGAGGTGTGGGAGGGGGAGGGAGGTGGGGACATTGGTGATGGGAGATGGGTTTGAGTGGAGGGATGGGTGTTGGAACAGTGTAGAACCAAAACTCTACATGAGCATCTTTCAATTGTATGTTTAAAATGGTGTAATAATATTTGGGGGAATAATGAAATAAAATTAAATCGAAAATAAAATAAAATAAAATTTAAAAAAAAAAAAAAAAGAAAAAAACTTTTCTTTGAGGGAGGGGTTGGGGCCACACCTGATGGTTCTCAGGGGCTTCTCTTAGCTCTGTGCCCAAGGACCAGTCTGGCAGTGCTTGAGGGAACTTGCGGTGCTGGGAATTAAACCTGGGCTTTCCACATGCAAAGCATGTGTTCCAGACTGTTGTGCTCTCTCTCCAGCCTGTGGGGAAGGGTATTTGAGTCTAGCCATGTCTGTAAGTGGAGCACACTTAGAGACATGCTTTGAAAATTTCACACACATGGAACTGGAGCCATAGTACAGCAGGTAGGGTGCTTGCCTTGCATGCAGCCAACCCAGGTTCAATCCTCAGCAACCTATATAATTTCTTACACACCTCCAGGAGTGATTCATGAGTGCAGAGCTGGGAGTAACCCCTGAGCATTGCTGGGTATGAGCCTAAAACAACAACAACAACAAACAACAACAACAACAAAACCCCAAATAAAAAACATCTATACTCGAGGATGAATTGCTAAGCCCGGTGCTCTCTCTGACTGTGATACTTCTTCAACAATCTTCATCTGCCAACTTCTTTTGGCCTTATCAGAAAAAACAATTACTCAGCCTTTTACTTTCTTACTGGAAATCATTAAGTGAACAAACAAAAATGCTCTCCAGAGGCTGGACAATAGTACACTGGCATGGTGCTGTCTTGCATGACCAGATCTGGGTTTAATCCCTGGCACTCCATATGGTCACCAGAGCCAATCCTTTTGTACAGAAGCAAGAGTAAGCCCTGAGCACCATCCAGTGTGGCTCAAAAACAAACAACTGAAGAATAAAAAGTGCTCTCCAGTTGCTGGCAACTCCTTGAACCCCTCTCTGCCATCCCTACACTCCTTGTGGGATAGTATCTCCTGCTTTTGGAAACACTGATATGATCCTTGAAGGATGGTCATGGGCACCTCAATTCTGAACCAAGAGAGGCTCAGCCTGGTGATGTGTGATCAGCGGCATCTTCTTTTCTGAGGGTGGACCTGGGAAACACATGCATAGCTATGATGTTTTTCTTACTTTTCATACCCACTTCCCTTTTTCAACATTAATAGTTGGTGGTGGGTGGCAAAGATACAAGCTTGGCCCTCAAGCGACAAAAAAAAAATTAGGCCCTAGTGATAATAACAGAGAAAATCCCAAACTGAGGGAAATTTGTTTCCGAGAATCCTTGTTAATTGAAGTAATTAAATCAGCAGGAAGCAATCTGAACAATTATCACACTACAAGGAAAAACTCATTTTAAGGGCTTAGAATAAACATTCTAATAAGTAGCTATTAGTTTATATTTGTAAATACCATCAGCCTATCAGGAAATTTGCTAATAGATTTTTAATTAAGGGAGTTGTACATTTATGGTCGAACTGTACTGCTTAAGTTCAGTGTTCTTTCCTGGTTGAGATGTGGAACCTTAGACTCTAAGACTAAGAAATTGACTTGCTCTCTTGTCCAAAATTGTTGAGTTTTTTATTCTTAAAATCACAGATTAGATGAGTCCATCTGGAGCTAATTCAATGAAATCTCTATGTCTCTATAGAAAGGCAGATGAGCTCAAAGTTCAATCATGAAGAGAAACAACAAAGTTCTTGCAGAAATGCAGTGGTTACTTGTAGAGGTGACCTGATGAGTTATATGTGTGACTACATAGATGCACGTAAAGCTTTTTTTGTTTGAAATTTATGCATTGCATCATATCACCAAATACCAAAATATTATTGTAGTATGACACATGTATGATTATTATTGCCTGAATGGAGAATGGAGGCAGAGATGATTAAGCTCCCTTAGCAAGTAAAGGACTTGGTTGGATGGAACCCAGGTCTTCTACCCACACACCCACCTACACACCTACGCCATTTAATTCCTCTTGGAGGTTTCCTAATCTTTATTTTACATAGAGATGCCTAATTATTTGGTCTCACCTTAAAAAATCTGTAGCTCTTCCCACACAAACTGCACACATGCACAATTTGGAGTACAAACTATAGATGATTTGATAACACCAAAAATTCATTGTTGCACCTCTCTTAATACAATAAAACCTTAAACCCATGAATAGAACCTTGACCAGTTCCCCAGATTCTGATTCATGCGAGAACTAAAGGTCCAACTTTAGGGGTTCAAAGTAGGAATCAAAATAGCAATAGATAGGGGCCGGGCGATAGCACAGTGGGTAGGGTATTTGCCTTGCATGCAGCCGACCTGGGTTCAGTCCCGGCATCCTATATGGTCCCCCAAGCACTGCCAGGAGTAATTACTGAGCAAAGAGCCAGGAGTAATGCCTGAGCATTTCGGGTGTGACCCAAAAGCAAAAAAAAAAGCAATAGATAAAGAATTCATCCTCTTTGTTGGAATATAGGAAGATGCTTATGTTACGTTCCCTCTTAATATATAGATGAGTATAGATTTTAGAGTTAGATGTCCCAATACATTTTCTCACTCATTTCTCCAATTCAAGATTCAGTGTTGGAGTTTTCCTTCCATTAGGCATGATCTGTTTTTTTTGTGAGTACACCTTCCTACCTCTTCTGTGAAATATCAGAAGCAAAGTAATATGATAAAGTTTTTCCTTGACACACTGAGTAGTCTGTAATATGCTAACATTTCTGTATCATGTTAGTATTGCATTAAGCTAATATGACACTAATTCAAGATGACAGGAAAATGACTAATACAATAAGACCTTCATTTAGTTCTCTAGGGCTGCTACACGTGTCTGATTCAATTCACCTGAAACGCCCATGGATGGGCAGAGCACAGTAGTAGTAGGACGATGAACCTGGAATTCAGTGAAAAACAACCAGTTGGATATTTCCTGCCTGTGTTTTCTTGTTTCCTCTTCCTAAGACCTCCACATCCAACCCCCACACCTCCCCATTCAATAAGGAGTGGCTGGTTGAATGCATTCAATTTTGGATGAAGACAGCCTCAGACCCAGGTTTAAGCTCTGCCAATTATTGATCTTGGCCAAGTTACTTAACTCTTTTGAGTTTTGGCTTCCTGTAAAATACAATACAATGACCTCAGGGGGAAACTTTGAGAATTAAGTAACATAATGCATACACAGTGTTCAACAAACAATGGTGATGATGATGACAATAATTATATCTCTCTGGACTTAGAACACAAGGCCTTTTTTTAAAAAAAATTCCTGATTTAGAAACTTTGCTTTTATTGTCATAAAAATTCATGGCATGAAATTGACCAGTTCAACCATTTCTGAATGTACTATTCATTGCATAACAGATTTCCAGAACCTTTTCATCTTATAAAGCTGCAACTCAGTGCCCATGAAAAAAAAAACCTCTCATTTCCTCCTTCCTCCGGCCACTTGCAATAACCATTCTACTTTCTGTTTATATGGGTATGAGTATTCTAGATAACTCATGTAAGTGGATTCTTCTGGTGTTTGTCTTTTTGTGACTGGCTTATTTTCATGTGGTATAGTGTTTTTTGTTAATTCATGTTGTAGAATATGTCAGACTTCTTCCTTTTAAAAAAATTTTATTATATTACCATGAGATATAAAATTACAAAGATGTTCACAATTGGGTTTTAGTCACACAGTATTCTAGCACCCATACCTCCACCAGTGCCCCATTCCCATCACCAATGTCCCCACATTCCCTCCCCACCTTTGTCAGCCTGCCTCCATAGCAGGCACTTTTCCTTTTCCTCTCTCTCCTTCTCTCTCTCTTTTCTCTCTCTCTCTCACATCTCTTACACATTGTGGCTTGCCCTACAGACATTTAGGGTTTATCATGCAAGTCTCTTTGTGTATATTCAATGCTCAGTTCTAGTCTGGCATTACCATTTCCCACAATTCCCAACCATCCCAATAGAGCATCACAAGAAGCCAGAGGAATCCCCACACCATGAGGGCCACCATTTTTTTTTTTTTTTTTTTTAGCAGTTCTCTACCCAATTTTTTATTATGTTTTTTTAAATTTTTTTTTAACATTTTATTATACCACCGTGAGATATACAATTACAATGCTGTTCACGCTTGGGGTTTCGGTCACACAGTGTTCCAGCACCCCGACCTCCACCAGTGCCCCCCCCCAGCCACCACCCATGTCCCCAATTCCCTCCCCCTCCCACATCCTGCCTAAATGGCAGGTTCTTTATCTCCTCTCCTCTCCCTCTCTCTCTCCTCCTTCTCCCACATTGTACACTTCTAAGTGCACTCACGTGCACTTAGAAGCCATCATTTGCATTTTTTTTGGTCTGTATTTAATGCTCAGTTCTATGTTAGCACCAGAACTTTAGACATTTATTCACACATGTTCCCTTCTCTATCTAAAGTAACCTCTGACTCCCACACGCTTGTGGTAATTTCCACTTTCGGTAAGATCACCTAGTATATTTATGTCATGCAAATAAATGCAGTCATTCTATGTCTCTCTCTTTCCTTCTGACTAATTTCACTCAACATGATTCTTTCCATATCCATCCATTTATAGCAAAATTTCATAACTTCATTTTTTCTGACAGCTGCATAGTATTCCATTGTGTAGATGTACCACAGTTTCTTTATCCAGTCATCAGTTCTCGGGCATACTGGTTGTTTCCAGGTTTTGGCTATTGTGAATAGTGCTGCTATGAAAATAAAAGTGCGGATTGTGTTTCCGCTGTGTGTTTTTGGCTTTCCAGGGTATATTCCCAAGAGCGGTATGGCTGGGTCAAAGGGGAGCTCAATTTCTAGTCTTTGGAGGAATGTCCATATTGTTTTCCAGAAAGGTTGTACAAGTCGACATTCCCACCAACAGTGTATGAGAGTCCCCTTTTCCCCACATTCACGCCAGCACTTGTTGCTTTTACCCTTTTGGATATGGACCATTCTCTGTGGTGTGAGGTGATATCTCATTGTTGTTTTGATTTGCATCTCTCTGATGATTAGTGATGATGAGCATTTTCTCATATGCCTTTTGAGGGCCACCATTTTCAACACCCGGACGCCACAGCTCTTCAGAGCTTCACCCAAGAGAAAAGCTGATCTCAAGCCCTGCTCTTCAGAGTCCCACCCTATACTGAAGCCTATTTCAAGTCCAGATATGCTTGAACCAGAGACACAGACACACGGGGCAGAGCTGCTGCTGTCTCACCCTGTGCTCAGCTGATCATGAGGCATCCAAAAGGGAAGATGAGTTCCATCCCTGGCCTGACATACCAATAGAGCCTCACAAGAAGTCAGAGGAACCCCTTCACCATGAGGGCTGCCATTTTCAACATCTGGACTCCATAGCTCATCAGAGCTCCACCCAAGAGACAAGCTGATCTCTCCCCATTGTGGTTCATCAGTAAATCAATGAACTGAGAGCCTGCTACCGAGAGTATACCACCCACATGGTGGAGCCTGCCAAGCTATCTGTGTTGTATTTGATATGTCAAAACCAGTAACAAGTATAGATCTCATTGTCATGATCTGAATGAATAGTATGAGGCCCTTCGTGTTCCTGGGTGAGAAGATGCCCTTGGGCTATACTAGCACATGGCAGGAAGTATGGAAATGTTACAGATGCCTGCTCAAGCAAATCAATGAACAATGGGAAGACAAGTGATACAAGCGATACAATGAATGCTATCATTTCCCTTCTGACTTCATATCTGACATTTTCCTATCTGACCTTTTCCTTCTGACTATTTTCACTCAGCATGATAATCTCCATGTCCATCCATTTGCAGGTAAATTTCATGACTTCATCTTTTCTGAAAGCTGCATAGTATTCCATTGTGTAGATGTACCATAGTTTATTTATCCATTCTTCTGTTCTCAGATATTTAGGTTGTTTTCAGATTCTGGCTATCATGAATAGAGCTGTGATGAATACAGAAGTGCAGAGAATGTTTCTGCTGTGTGATTTTTGGGTCTCTAGGGTATATTAGGAGCTCAATATGTAGTTTTTGGAGGAATGTCCATATTGTTTTCCAAAAGGGCTGGACCAGTTGGCACTCCCACCAACGGTGGATGAGAGTCCCTTTCTCCCTACCTCCATGCCAGTACTGGTTGTTCTTTATATTTTTTTTTTGTTCTTGGTCTTTTGTATCCAAAGGAACAAGACACTTATTTCTTTTAAGGATAAATAATATGCTATTGCATGTATATATATTATATATACATATTATATATACACACTCTAAATATAGAATAATAATACTATACTATATATGTTCACCATTTCCATAGTTTAGTTCAATATATAGCATTTTTATTTTATTTTATTTTTAAAAAAATTTTTTTATTATACCACCGTGAGACATACAATTACAAAGGTGTTCATAATTGGTTCTTGGTAGTACAGTATACCAGCACCCATCCCTCCACCAGTGCCCCATTTCCACCACCAATGTACCCCCCCCCCCCCCCTCCTACCCACCCCCAGGCTGCCTCAATAGCAGGTACCCCAGTATCCTCTCTTTCTCTCTCTGTCTCTCTCTCTCTAGACAGCATTTTTAAACCATACAAATGTCCAGCAAATGTATGGCTAAAAGGCTGCGGTGCACATACACAATGAAATTCTATGTATATGTCAGAAAACATGAAGTTATGGATGGATTTGGAAGGCATCTTGTTAAACCAGTCAGTTTTTCCCTTGCAAGGGTTAGTCCTGGGCACATTAAAATTTTTAATCCATTTTTGAGTTAACTTTTGTGTGTAGTGTTAGGTCATAGTCCAGTTATTTTTCTTTCTGGCTTGATGCAGTGAAAGCTTTATTCTTTTTTTAAATTTTTTTCCCTTTTTTTATTGAAACATCATGATTTGCAAAATAAAAGTTTTCATAATACTGTTGATAGAAAGACTCATACTTCAACACCACTCCCACCACCATTGTGTTCCCACCACCAAAGACCCTCATTTCCCACCTTCCCCAATCCCCATGCCTGCTCCCTCAGCTGGCACGGATTATATTGACAGTTAAAGCACAAACATGGCAATGTTATTGATGAATCCATTTTCTTCCCTATTGTTGGTTATGAGAGAATCTGGCCAAATTCTGTTCTTGAATTTACTTTCTGAGTTACTAGAATGTGGTTGGTTCCACTAGTATGATGTACTGCAAAGCCTCTTGCGACTGCGTGACATTGGGAGAGTCAGATGGCAGCTCTCCTCCATGTGTTTGAGTCTTTGCATCATGGCTGACAGTCTGGAGGTTGTTCATGTCCAGGTCCACCAGGCCTCCCTGGACAGGATAGAGGCGGGGAAGGGGGACCCCAGTTCCATCTTACGAAAGTCTGGTGACTTTTGCCACCGAGAACTGCCTACCTGGGCTTGAAATTGCCTTTCTCTTGGGTGGGGCTCTGATGTGCTGTGAAGTCTGGGTGTCGAAAATGGCTGTGATTATGGTGAGTGAGTTTCCTCTGGCTGCTTCTGAGGATCTACCTATGTGGCAGGTTGGGACCAGAACTTGTCCTCCCTCTTGGACACCTCATGGTCAGCTGAGCTAGGGGAGAGCCGGATGGCAGCTCTCCCTTGTGTGTCCGAGTCTCTGCATCATGGCTGACAGCCTAAGGCAGTTCCTTTTTTAAAAAAAATTTTAATTTTATTATACCACCGTGAGGTATACAATTACAAAACTATTCATGATTAGGTTTCAGTCATACAGTCCAGCACCCATCCCTCCACCAGTGCATATTTCCCACCACCAATGTCCTCTGATTCTCTCCCCCACTCTCCTACTCTGCCTCTATGGCAGGTACTTTGCCTCTTCTCTCTCTCTCTTCCTCTCTCTCTTTCTTTCCTTCTTTCTCTTCTTTCTCTCACACATTGTGACTTGCAATACATATATTTAGGGGTTATGAATATCCCTTTGCCTACATTCAGTGTTCAGTTCTAGGTTGGCATTACCATTTCTAACAATTATTAGCACTATCGACCTTTCTCTGACTTACCTAACCTCTGATTCCCACACACTTGCGGCAGATTCCACCCACTGACAAGTCCTCTTGATCTATGATTTGCTTGGCCTTAGATATTAGTATCATACTATATATTTTTTTCATTCTCACAGATGAATGCAGTTGTTCTATATCTGTTCTTTTCTCTCTGGCTAATTTCACTCAGCATGGAACTTTCCATGTCCATACATTTGGCAAATTTCATAACGTTTTCCCTAACAGCTGCATAGTATTCCATTGTGTAGATGTACTACAGTTTCTTTATCTAGTCATCTGTTTTCAGGCATTCAGGTTGTTTCTGGGTACTCAGGTTGTTTCCAGATTCTGGCTATTGTGAATAGTGCTGCTATGAACATAGAAGTGCAGATGGTGTTTCTGCTGTGTGTTTTTGGCCTCCCAGGGTATATTCCCAGGAGTGGTAAGACTGGGTCAAATGGGAGTTCAATTTCCAGTTTTTGGAGGAATGTCCATATTGTTCTCCAAAGAGGCTGCACCAGTTGGCATTCCCACCAACAATAGAGAAGAGTTCCTTTCTCCCCACATCCGCCAGCGGAACAAGAACTGGTTGTTCTTGTTCTTTTGGATATGTGCCAGTCTCTGTGGTGTGAGATGACATCTCATTGTTGTTTTGATTTGGATCCCCTGATGATTAGTGATAAAGGGCATCTTGGGTACTCTGGGTGGACTGGTGCCACCAGTCAAGCAGAGCCTCCCCAAGGGGCTTATGCCCCATCCTGGGTTTCTAGACAGTTGGCACTCAGACAACTTTTCTTTCATAGTATGCTGTGGTGGGGCATTGACTGGTCTGGCGAGGAAATGGTGGCAGGGCCACCCTGCTGGCGTTGGCCCTATGGTGGAAACCTGAGGGCTCCTCAGCTCTGGTACCTTGTTACACATGCTCTGCAATGGTTCTGAATTGGACCCGAAGACCCCTAGTCAGACACATTAAAACTCTCTTGCCATTCATAGTGAGAAGAGCTAAGGGGGCTCCGCTCACTGGAGGTTGTGCCACTTTTTACGTACCCCACTCAGGCTGGCGTTTCATAGTGGGCCACAGGGTTTTCTCAATGGTGCTCTCCTTGAGCCAGAATATCCATGGGGCACCCACATTCACTCACTCAGAAAATTTGTGGCCCCATGACTGCTCAGACTGCTGACAGATGCTGTCCCTCCGCCAGCTCCTGCCCTTGCTGCCGCACTGCCGCCATCTTTCCTCCGACCTCAAATCTTCTTTTTCTCAGTTGGCATAATCTTGTCTCTTTCAAGATTATTTTGATAACTACGGGTTTCTTTTACTTACATATGAATGATTAAATGAGTTTTTCTATTTCTGCAAAAGTATTATTGACATCTTGGTGTACTTTTCATTAAATTTGTCGGTTGTATTGTGTGGTATTGATGATACCTTAAAAACATCAGTCTATAAACACAAAGTATTTTTTCCATTCATTTATTCCTTCTTTGATTTATTTCAGGAACCTTTTTTTTCTTGCTTTTTTGCGAGTCAGGGGTGCTCCTGGCTGTGCTCTTAGGAATTATTCCTAGCTTGTGCTGCTTGTGGAAACATACGGGATTCCAGGGATTGAACACCGTAGGCTGTGTGCAAGGCAAATGTCCTACTTGCTATATTATCATTAGGTCCTATTTCATGAATATTTTTGATCTCTTTGGTGTATCAAACTTTTATGTCAGCCAAGTTTATTCCTAACTATTTTATTGTTTGATATTACTATAAATCGAACTGCCTTTTTTCAATTTTCTTTTGAGATTGTTCAAGGACACTTGCTTTTGGAGTGTTGTGGCCTTAGACTGCAGTGTTACTGGGATATTGCTGACTCTGTGCTCAGAATTGACCATCTGTTTGGCTATCTCTGTAGGCCCATACCTAAACCCTGAGATCCTCTGCTCACTCTATTTTTCAGACTAATATCTTCAAAGTTTTCCATTCCTGGGGTAGGAGATATGGTGGCTCCGGAGGGTGTGTTCTAGCAGAACTCAGATGCTCCAGAGACTTGCTATTCTGTTCTGTCAGATAATCCCAACTGGATCAAATTATTTTAATTATTGGTGCTTTAATTATTGGTGCTATACTCAACCTTTCATAATATTTTCTATTGCAATATGATTGAATTATATAAAGTATACAGATTGAGTCAGGATAAAATCACGCCTTATAATACTCAGCCCTTGTTCAAACATCAGAGCTGTCTTAAAAAACAAACATCAGAGTTGTCTTTCCATTCATTTGAGCCTTGTTTCATGTTTGCCTCAAGAACCTTAACATTTCCCTTTATCACTTAGACAGCTTTCAAAGTTTATTCAGATATTTAATTTTTTATTTATTTTATTTATTTTTTATTTTTTAATTTTTTATTTTTACAATTACAAAGATATACAATTAAAAAGTTCATATTTGGGTTTTGGTCATACAGTGTTGCAGCACCCATCCCGCCACCAGTGCCCATCTCCCACCACCAACGCCCCGGTCCCCCCCCCCCCCAGCCCTCCTCCATGGCAGGTTCTTTATTTCTTTCCGCTTTCTCTCTTTGTCTTTTCCTTCCCTCCAGACTATGGGTTACAGAACATACATTAAAGGGTTGTCATGTGTATCTTTTGCCTCTATTTAATGCTCAGTTCTAGGTTGGCATTAGTACCCTCGACAATTGTTAGCACATTGTTCCATTTTCTGTCTTACCTAGCCTTTGACTCCCACACGTTGTGATAATTTCCACCTTTGACAAGACCTCCTGATATATGTTTCACTTGACCTTGGATATTGGTGTCTTAATATGTACATATATATTTATGTTATGCAGATAAATGCAGTCATTCTGTGTCTGTCTCTCCCTTCTGGCTAATTTCGCCAACATAATCTTCTCCATGTCCATCCATTTATAGGCAAATTTTATAATTTCATTTTTCCTAATAGCGGCATAGTATTCCATTGTGTAGATGTACCAAAGCTTTTT
The DNA here is from genome assembly GCA_021461705.1 of Cryptotis parvus. Lineage (NCBI taxonomy): Eukaryota > Metazoa > Chordata > Mammalia > Eulipotyphla > Soricidae > Cryptotis > Cryptotis parvus. The sequence goes on along the minus strand of JAJIBD010007159.1, from coordinate 15,233 downwards.
ATCCAGTCATTGATTTTCGGGCACTCTGGTTGCTTCCAGATTCTGGCTATTGTGAATAATGCTGCTATGAACATAAAAGTAGGGATGGTGTTTCCGCCGCGTATTTTTGGTTTCCCAGAGTAGATTCCCAGGAGTGTATGGCTGGGTCAAATGGGAGTTCAATTTCTAGTCTTTGGAGGAAAGTCCATATTGTTTTCCAGAAAGGCTGTACCAGCCGGCATTCCCACCAACAATGGATGAGTGTCCCCCTTTCCCACATCCACGCCAGCACTTGTTGTTCTTGCTCTTTTGAATATGTGCCAGTCTCTGTGGTGTAAAGTGGTATCTCATTGTTGTTTTGATTTGCATCTCTATTTATTTTATTTTTATTTTATTTTTAAGCATATTTTATTATACCACGTGAGATATATAATTAAAATATGTTTGGGGGCGGGAGCGATAGCCCAGCGGGTAGGGCATTTGCCTTGCACATGGCCGGCCCATGCCGGCCTGGGTTCGATCCCCGAGCACCGCCAGGAGTAATTCCTGAGTGCAGAGCCAGGGGTAACCCCTGAGCATCGCCAGGTGTGACCCAAAAAGCAAAAAAAAAAAAGTTCATGTTTGGGTTTTGGTCATACAGTGTTCCAGCACCCATCCCTCCACCAGTGCCCATTTCCCACCACCAATGTCACCAATTCCTTCCCCCCCCCCGTAGCTTGCCTCTATGGCAGGATTTTTTAAATCTCTTTTCTCTCTTTCTCTCTCTCTTTCTCTCTTCCTTCTCTTACACATTGTGGATTGTAATACATGCACTTAGAAGTTATCATGTGTATCTTTTACCTGTATTTAATGCTCAGTTGTAGGTTGGTATTATCCCTTTTGAAAATTATTAGCACACTGTTCCCTTCTCTTTCTTACGTAACCTCTGACTCCCACACGTTTGTGGTAATTTCCACCTTTGACAAGATCTCCTGATCCATGTCTTTCCTGACCTTGGATATTGGTATCATATTTATGTATATATATGTATATATATATTTATGTCATGCAAACAAGTGCAGCCATTCTATATCTGTCTGGCTAATTTCACTCAACACGATCCTCTCCATGTCCATCCATTTTTAGGCAAATTTCATAACTTCAGGTTTCCTAACAGCTGCGTAGTATTCCATTGTGTAGATGTACCAAAGTTTCTTTATCCAGTCATCAGTTCTCGGGCATACTGGTTGTTTCCAGGTTCTGGCTATTATGAATAGTGCTGCTATGAAAATAAAAGTGCAAATGGTGTTTCCACTGTGTTTTTTTTTTTTTTTTGGCTTCCCAGGGTATGTTCCCAGCAATGGTATGGCTGGGTCCAATGGGAGCTCAACTTCTAGTCTTTGGAGGAATGTCCATATTGTTTTCCAAAAAGGCTGTGCCAGTCGACATTCCCAACAATAATGGATGACAGTCCCCTTTTCCCTGAATCCATGCCAGCCCTTGTTGTTCTTGTTCTTTTGGATATGTGCCAGTCTCTGTGGTGTGAGATGATATCTCATTGTTGTTTTGATTTACATCTCTCTGATGACTAATGATGATGAGCATTTTTTCATATGTCTTTTGGCCATTCAAACTTTTTCCTTGCTGAAGTTTCTGTTCATTTCTTCTCCCCATTTTCTGATGGGGTTGGCTGTTTTCTTCTTGTAAAGTTCTACCAGTGCCTGATATATCCTGGATATTAACCCCTTAACAGATTGGTATTGGGTGAATATTCTTTCCCATTCTGTGGACTGTCTTTGTATCTTGGTTAGTTTATTTTGACATGAAGAGCTTTATAGTTTCATGTTGTCCCATATGTTTATCTTTGCTTCTAGTTGCTTTGTTAGTGGTGTTTCATCTTTGAAGATGCTCTTAGCTTTAATGTCGTAGAGGGTTTTTCTTATATTTTTTTTCAATGTACTTAATGGATTCAGGTCTGATATTGAGATCTTTAATCCATTTTGATTTGATTTTTGTGTATGGTGTTAGACAGAGGCCCAAATTCATTTTTTACATGTAGCTGCCCAGTTTTCCCAGCACCACTTGTTGAAGAGGCTTTTCTTGCTCCATTTGGACACTGTGCACCTTTGTCAAAGATTAAATGATCATGTGTTTGAGGATGGGTGTCAGGATACTCAGCTCTATTCCATAGGTCCACAGGTCTGTTTTTATTCCAATACCACTATTTAAAAATTTTAAACTCTTATAGGCAACTTTATTTCATTTGATGTTCTAGTGGAAAAATTTGTGTTTAGGAAGCTATTGTTGGTTGTATATAAAATTGAAATACCTACTTTTCCAAGCTCTTTTTTTTCTAATAGCTTTTTAGTTAACCCCTCTTGGGTTTCAGAGATAAACAATCATTGTTTGTAAAAATAAACTCTTATGTTGCCGTCCCCTTTCCAATTTAACTATCACATTTTTGTGATTTGCTAAATAAAACATTTGGAACACTTTTAAATAATTGTGGTGGTGGTATTTTATTTAATCACTATCACTGTATCACTGTCTTCCCGTTCATCATCGATTTGCTCGAGCGGGCCCCAGTAACATCTCCATATGTCCTATCTCAGGCTAGTAGAGCCCAAGGGCATCTGCTTGCTCCAGGAACATAAAGAGCCTCAATCCATTCCAGAATGAGGTCTATAATTGTTACTGGTGATTGTTTAATGGAAATGATTTGGAAATTCGCTAGTCTACATTATGGTGACGTCTTGCCACACATACGCATATGTACGCATATATTTCAAATATAGTAAAGCTTCATTAGTTCCCTTTATATTACAATAGTTTGTTTTTTCAACCAAGATTGATCCTGTTTTTTTTCTCAAATCCAAATACTTTTACTAGCGTCTATTTTTTTTAAATTTTCTTTTATTTTATTATTCCCCCCACGCCCCAAATATTATTACACCATTTTAGACATGCAATTGAAAGATGCTCATGTAGAGTTTTGGTTCCACAGTGTTCCAACACCCATCCCTCTACCCAAACCCATCTCCCATCACCAACGTCCCCACCTCCCTCCCTCCCCCACACCTCAACCACTTGGCGGTTCTGTATGTCATTTCTCTCCTCTTTATCTCTCCCTTCCCCCAAACTTTCCTGCACATCGTGGAATGCAGTGCATTAAAAGACATTACTGTTTCCACTATCTTAATGGACTGTGTGGCCTCAAGCGGCCGCGCCGACCTAGGCTCAAACTGGTTTTGCTCTGTTAATCTGGTCGTGAGGCAGTTTCCCAGCGTCCGGACAGCGAAAATGGTGGCTAGTGTGATGGGCGAGTCTCATCCGGCTGCTTCCGGGACTCCCCAGAGGTGATGGGCCCATTCCCAAAACCCATCTGCCCTCTTGGGGGGGCCATAGTCAGCTGGGCCAGGGGCGAGCCGAGTTCCAGCCTCCCCAGCCGCTTGTGAGGCTCTTCATGCTATGGCTGGTGGCCCCAGGGCAGTTCCTGGGCGGGGCCACCAGGCTTGACAAGATGGAGGGGGAATGGCCTACCCCTGACTCCATCTGATGAATTCCCAGTGATTCCCACTTCTGGGAGCCGCCTACCTGGGCTCGAACTGGTTTTGCTCTGTTAATCTGGTCGTGAGGCAGTTTCCCAGCATCCGGACAGGAAATTACTAGCATCTTTAAAGGTGATTATATTCTTTTTCTTCGTTGCCATGTAACTCTAGCAAGTCCTTAATGCTGAACTATCTTTGCATTTTAAATCTTAGTATATTATTCTTTTAGTATGCTGCCAGATCCTAAGTGCTGATATTTTATTCAGGATTTTTGCATTACTATTCATAAGTAAGATTTACACTTTTTATTATGTTATCTTTGTCAGATTTTGATATCAAAGTTTTGCTAGCTTTGTAAAAAGAAGTTTGAAATAATCTTTAAGATGCTGAACAGTGGAAAGAACACCAAAGTTATCCATTTTGTGAAAGATTTTATAATTTTTTTATGAATTAATCTGTATCCTTTAAATTTTAGGTGGCTAGCTCTTTGTATCCCTCTGATTGACCCTAAAAGTTCTGTATTAACACTGAGTCAGCTCTGATAGTTTTCTGGAAATTTCCAATTTTATTCCTGTCTTCAATTTTACATGAAATTATGCATTATTATTCTTTTAATTATATTTTATTGTTTACCTTGCATTATATATTTTATATTCATCTTCTTCTGTTTATTAGATTAGCTAAAATATGTAGATTTTGTTATGTTTTCTACAAAGAATACAGTCTTAAAGTCATTCATTAGTCACAAGTTTATAATAGATTTTTGAAAAACAAAAAGAAATCCCGAACCTCCCTCTCTCGGTGGCCGGAGTGATAGCCCAGTGGGTAGGGTGTTTGCCTTTGCAGGGCGCGGCCGATGCCGGCCCGGGTTCTATCCCCGGCATCCCATATGGTCCCTTGAGCAACGCCAGGAGAGATTCCTGAGTGCAGAGCCAGGAGTAACCCCTGAGCATCGCCGGGTGTGACCCAAAAAGAAAAAAAAAAGAACCTCCCTCTCTCAGCAGATTCAGGGCCTTGGGGTCTTCTGGTGCTACACTATGTACTATTTCCCCACACAGTCATAAATTTGTTTCTAAATAACTTTGCTCTCATATGTACTTATTCTTCATCTTTTATTTATTTAAATTGTTTTTTAATCACTTAGTTTTTTTTATTTTCTTTTATCTTTTCTTATTTAATAGCATATATATTTTAAGCTTTTATTTCTTCATGAATGCTGCTTTTTTAAAAATACATTATGATACAATCTTTTCATCTTTGCAGATAGTTCAAAAATCCAATCTGTATTTCTTCTTTAATTCAATCATTATTTAAGTTACGTTTAACACATTTTCAACTGTAGTCTGTTTATTACTTGCACGTTTATATTAGTTTCTAATTTTTATTCTTTGGAATCAGAGTATGCACTCTGGGGTCCTAGAGTCATGAAATAACGTATGAAGTGTTGCATTTAACTACAAAAGTGTCCAGATACAAGACACAGGGTACAGACACAATTTCATGCAACCATCGGTATTTTCCATCTCCATTTCTGAGGCCATTGAACCCAATTTCCACTTCCCTACTTCCTCCTGGAAGTGTTACTATCTTGAAATTTTGTGATGGTTTATTTCTGGTCTTCCACACCCTTGTTTCTTTGATGCGGGATATCTTGTTTATCTTTACTCCCAGTCTTTTGGAGGACTTGAATTTAGAAAACTTGCTTACATGGACATAAAGTGAAACATTACGTTGTGGTGTTATCTGAGCTTCCTTCCATACCCCCTGATGAATGCTGAACATCTGCTGGGAGAGATGATTTCGACTTTATAGAGTGATGGGAATTTTGATGCGGGAAATTGGTAAAATATTATTCAATTAAGCCTTAATACTGACTTGCTTTAAATAATTTGGGGGTGAAACATACTTGGTCTTAAGAAACCAGTGTAGATTCTAGGTGAGTTCACGAACATCCCAGAGCTGGATTTTCCAAGGTGAGGCTAAGGGAGCCTACCGTAGGGTGGAGGAACCAAAGTTACCAGGCTCTAGTTGAGGTAAGTAGCCAGGAGCGCTCTCTGCTCTGAAGCTCTCCAGTTCTGAATTCCAGCAGAGCCAAGTGAGACCTTTGGACAGTGGTGGCCTTGCCCAAGTGCTTGGCTAAGAGACTGGGAGGAAGAATGGAGGAAAGTAGGGTATAGCAGGAGAGATCTGAGAGAAAAGAGCAACAAGTGTAATGAAGCTACAGTGCAAAGGAGCCTCAGGTTTATGCTGGTTGACAGGAGCCATGGCCGTTCATTACGTGCGCTTGTGTGGGTTTCATTAGTCATGAAATGTGTTCACAGTTGTCATTTCATTTTCTTCTTTCTACAGCTTGTTGAGGTCGACCAGAGAGTACTTATTGTCTTTATTTAAATAGCCTGCTTGCTCGCTTGCTTGCTTGCTTGCTTGCTTGCTTTTTTGTGGGTGAGGATTTGCAAGCCCATGGAGGCTCTGGGGCCACTTCCAGAGGTACTCGGGATTATGCAATGCTGGGACTTGAACTTGGGAATTCTGCATGCAAACTGTGCATTCCAGCTTTTTTTCCTTATTTCATATTGTAAAAATGATGTTTCAGATGGAAATATAAGGAGAGATACACAAAAAAGAAGGAAAATATTCAGAGATAGAAACTGTGAACATATTTATATGTATTTCTTGATCTTTTCCTGTGAATATTTAATATTCACACTTTGTAAATGAAGACAAGACTCGAGGAGGGAGAGTGTACATATACCTTTTTCTCCTTTATTCATGTGAGTATATCCTAATAACTTCCGTACTAAAAGGATTTGAGGTGTTTGACTGACAGCCAGTGAATGACCAAATTCATACTGGGACTTTCATCGTCAAACTCTAATTTTGATTTTTTTGTGGCTGTTTTCACTTCTCCAGCTAATGAAATCTCATGCATAAGAATTTGTCTTTCCCTCCTAGCCAGGAGACAGAGAGATTTACAGAGAGAGTGACAAGAAGGCAGGTTGTGGATGAGAAGCATAAGGAAGCCCGATAGAGCCCAGGACAGATGGACAGACTTCCTGATGCCACATTCTGATGCCCAATCTAACAGATGACAATTAGCAGTCACCAGCTGTAAAGTGACTGTAAATGCTGCTTTGAATGAAATGAGTCTTTTTGGGTGACACATTAAGCAAAACATTAAAAATCTAACAATGAATGTTTGTTGGCAGCCCAGAGGCTATGTGGCACTGGAGCGGGCTGGTTATTTGCCAAGGATGAGGGCTTCTATTAGTATCCTTGCTCCAGCTAGAAGGCTCGGTTGGTATCCTCTCTGCAGACTCTAGCCTGAAGGGAGGGAAGTGGGCTATTCAGGGATGCCCTTTTCTTACTGCCTGGCCTTGAACAAGCCCCCTTCATCTCCTTGGTCTTCAGTTTTCCTAACTGTTCTCCATGTTTCCTTGTTGCCCCTCTCCTATACCTTCTAGCCCATGTTGAAGTGGTGCTTCAGAAATAGAAATTCAAGCTAGGGAAAGTAAGGGGAAGGGAAAAGTTCCTGGTGCAGAGGCAGGTTGTGGGGGGAAGGACGGGAGGGAAACTGATGACATTGGCAGAGGGTAGTGAGAACTGGTGAAGGACAGTGTTGGAACAATCATTTGATAAATATGCACCTGCTATTGTGATACACTATAAATACCTTTGTAACTTTGTAATTCATAGGGATTCAATTAATTTTTTTTAAAAAAAGAAATGCATATTCATTGTCACTGGAATCAATTGCTTTCCCAAAACAAAGATACTCGTGCCCGGTACCCTACACTCCTAGAGCAATGGGAGTAAAATCCTAATTCCTCAAGGGATGTGGAATCTTGCAGTGAAGTCCCATCCTCCCTCACCCTCATCTGCTGTATGTTCCTGCTACCACTTGAGTACTGAGCTGTAGACCCACCTCTAATTGCCAAGCCAGTTTTTTGATTTGGGACTTTTGCATTTAGTCTTCTTTCTGCTGGGAACTCTTTTCCTAGAGAATAGAACTCTCTTTTCCAGCAGGAGCGTCCTCATCCAGGTTGCAGCTCAGACATTATCTTCTTTCCTGACTTGTCCAGGTCCAGGGGCCTCCCAAACCTCGTTCATTCTCATCTGTTGAACTCCAGTTTTCTTACCTGTATTGTTTGGGGTGGGATAAGTGTACACCTGGAGGAACTCAGGGCTTAAGTGCTCCTGGCTGTGCACTCAGATCACTCCTGGAGGTGCTTGGAAGAACACATGAGGTGTCTGGTATTGAATCAGGGTTGGCCCCATGCAAATGACGTAACCCCCTGTACTATCTTGCTGGCCCGCAATTTCTTTGTTTTACTCACAACCACCGCATTCTTGGTTTATTCCTTGCCACTGTCTTTATTCCACATCTCCTCATACACCTGCAATGTGAGTTCAGCGGTGGGAGGCACCTTCCAGAAAGGCAAGCCATGTCACACACTCTAAAAATTACGCACTGCAACCAAAAAAGATATCCTTAATCGTATCCCCTCTAGGACAGAGATCCAAAGTGTATTTTTTTTTTCTGGGAGGAGGAAGTGAGGGCAAATGCTATGCTCTTTTTCAGATATATGATTTCAGGTTTAGCTTTCAGTTTAAAATGTATTAAAATGCCTACAAGCCTCCTCCCTCCCTCCCTCCCCTCCCTCCTTTCCTTTCTCCCTTCCTCCCTTCCTCCCTTCCTCCCTTCCTCCCTTCCTCCCTTCCTCCCTTCCTCCCTTCCTCCCTTTCTTCCCTTCCTCCTCCCTTCCTTCCTTCCTTCCTTCCTTCCTTCCTTCCTTCCTTCCTTCCTTCCTTCCTTCCTTCCTTCCTTCCTTCCTTCCTTCCTTCCTTCCTTCCTTCCTTCCTTCCTTCCTTCCTTCCTTCCTTCCTTCCTTCCTTCCTTCCTTCCTTCCTTCCTTCCTTCCTTCTCTTCCTTCCTTCCTTCCTTCCCCCAGCTATGCTCAGGGCCTACTCCTGACTGCACTCAGGAATTACACCCCCAGGGTGGGGTGGGGCATATGGAATGCTGGGGATTGAACCCAGGTTGGCTATAGAAAGGCAAGCACCCTACCCACTGTACTATAACTCTGGCTCCGACTTGCTCTTTCAGCTTTTCTATAAAAAGAAGCAGGAGCACCGATTCATAGGTCCTATAGTTGTGGAAAATAAAACTTTTGTTCCTTCATTCTCACCTTTTCATGTCCATGTCAGGGTAACTTCCAGTTGCCTTTTTGGCCTGAGAGCATTCTATGACTTTAAATTTTCATTGGCCTCTGAAGCCCATGTGGGGTTAACTGGCCCGGGGACTAATTAGTGTTCCTTATTCCCACCTCCAGAAGTAGTCCTCTGCCAATGACTGGTGGGAATTGGTGTATCCATACCCCAACTTCCTCCCTTTTCACCAGGGAAAACAATGAGCCATGTACTTTCCTTTTTGAATTTCCAGCAGGCCTGAAGCTCTTTTCCCAAAAGTGCTGATGGACTAGTAACACGTCCTAGATGCTGCCTTCAGTGCTTGTCTCATTTTCCATTCCTACCCTTGTGTTTCCTGAGCTGATCCCCCAAGAAAACATACTCGCATTTTTCTCTCAGGAGGAAGAGTTTTGATCCTGTGGGAACCTAAATAAAATGTATATTCCCATTATAAAAAAAAGACATTATAAAAGATATACATATTGTGTTGTGTAGTTTGCTCGCTTTTGGCATTAGTACCAATACACACTGAGCTAATCATATTTTTCCAAAGATAAGATTTGTTTGCTTCTATTCATATAAGAATTTAAAATGATATATATTTTTTCAGGTTTTAGGAACCCAAAATATCTGTTGATGATCACTCATGTGTCCCTTCTCTGTCTGCACAGTCTCAGAGCAACTGAAATATTTGTCTTCATGCTGCTTTATTGTGACTTTCTTCTGCATTGTGAGACGTTTAGTAGCATTTTGGCCTTTGACAACTACTTTGGTCTCTCCTGGTACCACACTCAAGTTGTGATATCCACCAAGGCATTCAGAATTGTTGAGTGCTATGGTGCTATGTTGGGGGGGCGGTGAGGAAATGATTCCTTGTTAAAACCATCCCCTCCTCAGTTATACCACAATCTAGGACTGTGTCCAATTACAATCACAGTCTTGTGGTTGGTACATGCATCCTAAACAGAAGAATTACATTTTCAAAAGCTTATTCAAAAGAACTCTGATGAAAAATGGCTTGGGTATTCTGCTATTTATAGTTCCTTCGGGATTTGTAGCACATTTAGCTATGCCAGAACTACTTTCCCCACAATTCCCTTTCCATTTTTGTATATGTATATGGGGGTGATGTGTGGGTGGTGTGGAAGTCCCTTTCCTAGGCTTGGCTGTGAGAGACACCTGTGTGGTATTTGGAAATTAAAGGCTGCCTTACTCTGAGGGCATGGATCAGGGGGCTCAGGGACTTTTACACCCCCAGGCTGAAGGTTTGACACTGTGGCAGCCTCATTGCAGGGTTTCTAGAGTGATTCCTGCTCTTGCCTGCTCCTCCCTCAGTTCCTTTGTATCCTGAAGTGAGTGTTTGCAGTCCCTCTGTGGATCACTCATATCCATGGTGCTGTGGAGGTGGTGAGAGTCAGCCACCTGTTAATGATTCTTACTCATGGCACCAGAAGGTTCTTCTGGTTCTATATTAGACTTATTCCCCGCATGCCACACCTCATTTCAGTTTTACAACATCTAAGCTTACTGACTTCAAGATCAAACAGGAGCTAGAGACCTGTACAGTCTGCTCATTACCCCTCGTGCTCACCTGCTCAATTACAGCCCATCCTGTTGCTCACTCCATCGCTCTGCTTCTTGGCCCATCTTGTTGCTCATGCCATCGTTCAGCTTCTTGACTGAAAGCTAAGGGGTAGATGCCCAGATTCTTGGCTCTTCAGCTACATCTGGACTGAGAAATGGCACATTCAGAAATTGCTCAAAAGGACTCTGATAAAATCATCTTAATACAACTTTTGGTGTTTTTCTCTTTATTGTTCCCTGGAAACCATCAGAGGCAGGAAAACAAATTCTTTACTCTCTTTCTCTTATTTTAAATTTACTGCAGCTGTTGCCCTGGGGCATCGGGAGCCCTTAATATTATTGATTCAACAGCCTGGCTGGCAGAGAGTTGAGAAGATTCATCACCTGGCAAGATTCTTCTATACAGACTTAGGCAAGTCTTGAAAAGCTCTGTTTTTTTGCAAGTGTCCATCTCGCTTGAGAGAGTCGACTATCTTCTCTCCTGCAAAGGGACTCAGTGTCAGAGTCTTCCCCTTGTGTAGGTGGCTTCTCACCTGGAAGCCAAGGGGTTAATTGCCCTACTGCCTGTGGACTTGAAGGATTATTCCATATTTATTTCAATTATATAAGTATACCGGGCCAGTGTATTTATTTTAAATCACATTATCTACAGCTTCCCTAGCATGTGTCAACAAAAAGAACGGTTTCAATTTAGTAGACTTTGAAATGGTGTGCAGTTTATCCTCACTTCAATTATGCCCTATACAGTAAGTCATGGGCAGCTTCAGGGTTATTCAGGCCAAGGTAATGCTATCTGAAAGCATTGATTTTTTCCCTCCCTCTTGAAGAACAGTTCACTGAAGGATGCACTGGAGTCTCCTTTAAGGAAACATAAAAATACATTTTTCAGCTGCAACTTCTGAGAAATCTCAATCTTAGAGGCTCTGGGTGAGGCTGCTGGAGAAGTTTCCAGCCTATAAAGAAAGCTGCACAAAGCTGGTTGCAAAGGAGCAACCATAGCAGGAATGGTGTTTCTTGGCTTGAAATGATATGAGATCAATGGAACAAAGGAAAGAGGAGAATGTCAGGGAATTTCTGCACTTTACTTCTAAATAAGCAAACACTTATTGGACAGCTGTTATGTGAGGAGCCCTGGGACACAAAACTCAGAGCTAACTTCCTGGACAAAACTCAGAGCTAACTTCCTGGGCATGTGGCCTGTGCAACTTCCAAGGCTTCACACTTTGGAGGGTTTAAAGTCATACTGGTTGTAGAGGCAGTGGTGGTTGTATGTTGACAGCCTGGTGTTGGGTATGACACAGTGAAATTTGGCCTCCAGTACATTAATGGAACATATATGTAACATAATTTGCATATAATTAATTACTGTAAATCTTGGTGTCAAAAAAAAAAAAGAGAAAGGACAGGGAGACAAAGTTCTATTGCGTCTGTCTTGAAATTTGTTGTGATTTTCAAACAGTGCCACATTTTCATTTTGCACTGGACCCTGCAAAATTCTGAGAAGTGCCCAATCATTTTGGCTCTTCTGGAGTTTAATAGAGGAGACAGAGAGGAACTAATGACACAAGCAACTAATTCCAATTGTGATAGGGCTATGAAGGGACAGTTACAGGGTTTGTATAAGGGTAAATAACAGGGACCCAAGATAAACCATTTAATCCAGATTCTGAAAGAACTTTTATTATAAACATGGAGTATTTCCTAGGAACTCATTCAGGTAGAGGAAGCAACATTCTCAGGCAGAAAGGAGCACGGACAGCTTGGCAGACCCTCATAGAGAGTCAGGGAGCATGCAGAATGTGGAAGTAGGACAGGATTCTCTCTTTGGCAAAGGCACCAATATTTGGAAGTATTACGGTTAGACTGAGACTTTTCTAGTTGGTCTTTGGCAAAGGCACCAAGATTTTGATGTACTATAATTAGATTGATAGACATTTTCTATTGAGACTCATTATTGCTGTCTGATTTGTGAATTAACCTAATTAGTCCGTTAATATTATACTTCTGTAGAAGGGGGTGAAGGGCAACTCATCAGTACTGTGAACTTTCAAGATTATTCATTCTAAATTAATAAAATTTAAATAATATAGAGATAATAATTATTATTGAAGAATACAGAATGAAAATGTTATCTGCAAACTTACCCACAGCCCTATAGTCAATTTATATTTTATATTTATAGCTTGGAAAATATTCATAAACTCATGATACCACTCATGCTCTCAGCAATGGAAAAAATTGAAATCCACTGTACATTAAAGTTAACTTGGCATAAACATTTGCAACTTGTGTTTTGGGGGAAATTGAAACTGAAAGAGCTGGGAATGAGTGGTGAAGAATCACTAGTGAAGAAGTAACCCCATAAATCACATTTTAAAAGACAGGACATATGTTTACTGAATTGATGTCTATGGGTGAATGGAAGAAAAATGTAAATTGAAAGAACAGAAAATTCCACAAATGTACCTCATCTGGTGCCCTTTCTACAATAGAATTCTGTCAACACCTCACTTTGTGGCCTGGTTAAAAACTTCAAGCTGACTTAACTGGGAATCATTAACATAAGAACTAACTTTGGAGTATCGTAGGATTGAAAACAATGTTTAAAATAATAGAATTGAATTGGAAGATATCATATTCCCGTGAAATAAGCCAGAAGAATCAGGACAAACAGGATGATTTCACTTACCTGGTATGCAGAATAATAGGATAAGAAAATGCAAGGTTCATACAACTAGGGATAATTTGAACACCCTTGACCCCAGAATATAGAAAGGAGAACTGATTGGGAAAGAAATTGAGGAGGGTAATAAGAAGAGAATGAAAAATAATGGGGAGCAGGGATGGAAAAAAACCTCAGTGGTGTAGAGAAGTGATATAACTATATATCCAAACTGCAGTTAATAACACTGCAAGTTGGAGATCCAAACCTCAATAACTAAACTCAAAAATGTACCTGTCAAGAAGGAAGGCTGGGGGTGAGGGGGTGGGGGTTGGAGGGAACCTGGAACACTGCTGAATGGAATTTGACTCACTGGTGGTGTGAGTGGTGCTGGGACATAAAATGCTGAAGTACTTTAGGGAGATGACAGATGATTACATGATATACTTCACACCTTGAGGTGGTCTATGTTTCACCTACCCACCAATACGTTCCTGTGCCACCACGCTATCAAGCAGACTTGTTTCTCGATTCCTCCTACTCTTCATCCCCTTCCTCTCTGCTAACTACCATACTTTCTCTACAGTATGAGGGATGTTTTGGTTTTGTCTTCTATGAGATGTGTTTTGCCTGTTAATTTGCTTTGGTTATTCAGATTACACATAAGGGCAAAACTGGCAATTTTCCTTCACGTACTGACTCACTTTTCCTTAGCATAATCACCTTGAGTTCCATCCATAATATAATATAAGACAAGATTTCATCACTAGATCACTTGATCACTTGACATCCCATTATTTGTCGATTTGCTCGAGCGGGTGCAGTAACATTTCCATTTGTCCCTGTCACGTGCCAGTGTAGCCTAGTGGCATCTGCTTGCTCCAGGAATACAAAGAGCCTCAAACCGTTCATTCAGGGTCTTGATGAAGAAGTCTGACCATCTTGTAGGTGGGTGGCCACATGATCTTTTGATGTCCTGAAGGACGAGTATTTTAAAGAAATCCAAGTTATATTCCATTGAGTATATAGACCAAGCTTCTTTATCCAGTCACCCATTGGATGGCATTTAGCTAGTTTCCATGTTTTTTGTGTGTAATGCTGCAAGCAACATAGGGGTGTGGACATCTTTAATTAGTGTTTCATACTCCTCAGATAAATATTAAGGACTGGAATCACTGGATCATGAAGCATTTCCATTTATAGTTTTCAGAAATTGTATCAGCATGAGTTACAAAGTACAAAGATATTTATAATATTAAGTTTCAGGCATCCAACATTAATTGATGAACCACGTGGCCGCAAGTGCCGCACGAGCCAGGCTGTGATAGGCTGATCTGCTTGGTGGAGTTCTGACGAGGGGAAGTCCGACGTGGAAAATGGAGGCCCTCATGGAGTGGGGGTTGTCTGGCTTGTTGTGAGGCTCTGCTGGGGTGGCGGGCCAGGGCTGAACCTGCCATTCCTCCCGGGCACCTCATGAGCGGCTGGGCACAGTAAGAGCCAGTAGTAGCTCTGCCCCATGTCTGTGAATCTCTGGATCAGCATACCTGAGCCGGATTAAAAAAAGATTGCTGCAGAGTGGATCTCGATGAGCCAGGCTATGATAGGCTGGCCTGCTGGGTGGAGTTCTGATGAGGGGGAAGTCCGGATGTGGAAAATGGAGGCCCTCATGGAGTGGGGTCATCTGGCTTGTTGTGAGGCCTCTACTGGGGGTGGCGGGCCAGGGCTAGAACCTGCCATCCCTCCAGGGTGCCTCATGAGCGGCTGGGCAGAGCCCCCCCAAATTTAAAGGGGGCTGCCCCTTTAATATATTTGTCAGAAATCTAACTTTTTTCTTTGTTTTGTGGCAACACCCGACCAGTGTTCAGGGTCACTCACAGCATCTCAGGGAATTACCTGGAGTGCCAGGGATCAAACCACATGGAGTGCCAAGGATCAAATTCAGTACATGCAAAGCAAGCACCCTGCCTTCTATACAATATCTCCAGCTCAGGTGCCCTTGGGCTCTACTTGCATGAGACAGGTCATATGGAGATGTTACTGGTGCCCGCTCGAGCAAATCGATGATGAACGGGAAGACAGTGATACAGTGATACAGTGAAGTTTCAGGCATGCAATGTTTTAATACCAGTGTCCACTACTCCCACCAGTGGAGGCAGATTCTCTCCCATCACCCAAACTGCTTCTGTGTCAGTACTTGCCCCTCTCCACCAATATCCCAGTGTTCCCTTCCATAATTATCCCTCCCATACTTACCACCATCCCAGTGCCAAGCTTCCTGCTGAAGATAAGTTCTG